>VYZT01053621.1:2640-15404 GCA_013400735.1 Pomatostomus ruficeps
CCAATCTAAAATGAACAGGAAGAGAGAGGTCTTCTTCATGGAGCAGACAACAGACATGCAGAACTCTGCTAAATCACGCAACGATTGTGAAAAAGTTACCTCAGGGAGACACAGAATATATATTTGGGGGATATATCCACTGACAGTTCCTAAATATGCACAACTACATTTGGTTAAAGAAGCCAAAGATCTGACCATCACCGGAGGCCTGGAAAGTATTAGAAGGAACTGGCACATATGGTTGTCTTGTTCTTACTCTGGCTTGCTTGCTGATGTCCAACATTTGAGACAGAATTTTGGGCTGAACTACCCTTGATTTAAAGCAAAACTGTCATTCTTGCATTATTTTAGACCAACAGGAAGGAGTCCTTGTGTTTTAGCCCTTCCTGGAAAAATTACTTTTTTTCATAATGGCTGGCACCGGCACTGAAATATATGTAAGTCTTTGGATTAACTACCTCTTGGCTGATTTGAAATGGGAATCCATAGTAGACTTTTATATTTAAGGGTATATATACCCTCAAAATTCTGTAGTATATAGAACATATCTAAGTTAAAAATATATAATACATATGGAACTCAACTCTAACTAATTTTTGTCCTTAGCTTCAGAATCTGTTACTCAGTATCACTCTTAAGGAATAGAAACCACTTAAATTTTTGCTAGATTCCTTCTAAAGTAATAGCAGTCTCAGAATAGTTTGTTCACAAATAAATTCACAATTCAGTATAAGAAGCAACTGTGGATTTTTTAAGTTACCCAGGGGCATTCCTCATACTTATCTACAGTTTCAGTTTGGCTGGACATGAAAGACACATGGATGCCTTTGAATATTCTGTGCCTGAATGAGAGGGTTTCCCTGTGTGTCATTTTTGCCTTTTTTTTTTTTTTATATTGTGATAGAAATGTGGCAGATGACATACAAAGCAGTGAATCCAAGCATTGTAAAGCATATTGTGTTGATTGTTCTGGCATAAATTTGTTTCAGGCTTAGGCTAATTCAGGACTCCAATTTTTCTTCTTCATGAGCAACGTTTAGGGCTAGGATGTAGCTTCAAGGTTGCAGATATCTGGACCTCCAAAGCAATTTTGGGGAAAATAATTTTCATTAACAAATAAATCAGTCTATTATGTTGTATCTCAAAAAATAATTGAAAAGATGCTACTGAAAGAGGAAAAAATGTGTGATGTTTTGCTTACACTGATTTAGAAAGTGAGGTAAAATACTGGAATTAATCTCAAAAGCCTTTGCAGGAATTTGGAGATTTGGGTTTATAATTAGGCTTAAACACATGTTCTGAAATGTCCTGTATCACAAGACAAAGTTTAAGGTTTAAATATAGCATTTTATGTTCACGATCCAAACATTTGCAATGGCCTTACTAGGTTAAAAAGCACCTGTACGGGAAAGCAGGTGAGATCAGGCCCAAAAGAATTCTCCTGCGGGCCACATCTGGAGGAGGTGACTGTGTGAGACAAGATGATAAGAACACTGAAGAACACATGACACTTTCACCTACACTGTGAAAACAACTCTTTGGAACGTTGTGGGATTTCTGGACATGATTAGTAGACATCTATCAGAACATTTTGTTCAAATTACTTCTAGTCAGACAGTAATTGTATTTAGCAGCAGAACAGGAGATTAATGGGTTTGGAATGATCAGACAATAAAACCAAAATTATGTAACATTTTATTTTGATGAATATTGCCATAAAATAACTCCTTTATCTCCTTGCCATGTATTGTTTTAGTATAAAAGTATTTCCAGGACAATATCTTTTCTAACTTTCATTAAATATATACCTTTGGGTTTTCAGAAAATAGGAATAAAGCCATTTAGCTGAAATAATTCTTATAAAAGCTATACCTTTCTTGCTGTCTCCCAAACGTCAGATTTTAATCTACTAAATTCTGTCTAGTTCTTAAAATAGAAGAGTGGATGGGAATAAAACTATTACAGAAGCAGGGAGCCAGTCAGACACTCTAACCTCTCCCTCTGGCTCTTGCACAGCTCGTGGACACCATGGGGAAATTGTTGGTCACTGGGGCATGCAAACAATGTGTTATTGTTATTCAGACTGTTTCTTGGTTCCTTGTACCCACACTGCGTCTAAGCCTTGCAGTTTCTTTCTGCTTATCTTTTCAAAGATCTGGCTCTATTATAAGCTTTCCTCCCCTCAAATTAAAACTTCATTTCCCACCTAAATTAATACAAGAACCCTTTTTCCCCATCCAGACAAATGGAATTTTTTCTTATTAATGCTGCTTCAGGACAACTATTGCAAATTCACATTTTCTTAAACCACTGAAAGTTCTCTCTTTTTTTGAATCCCTTTACTGGTTTCTGGTTCTTTTTTCTAGAAGAGGTAGCTCGTGCATCTTCCGTTTTCAGGCCCTTCATGGCCAATCTCCATTTTTTATGTCATTTTTGACACTGTCAGAATGACCTCTTGTCATTTTTGATTCATTGTTGGAAAGTTGTATTCCTGCTTCTAATGAGCCCTGGCCTCACCACCTGTTAGGTTTATTTCCAACACTATGTTAATTTTTCCTGATTTTTCATGTTAGTGCTTTTCCATGAAAGGACCTCCCTGAAAGTCAAATCATTGCTTTCCTGTAAGTGTCTCCTTGGGATTCTCCTTTGCGTTAATACCTGCATAAAACCAGACACCTCCTCAGCCAACAGGGTGATTAATGTCATTTTATTCTCTTAAGCTTTCTTATATCAAACTTATCTTTGCAATGTTAAATATTACATATCTTTCCTTGGCATCCCATTTTTCTTGTTCTGTTCCTGGTTAACTGGCTATGATCAAGACTAAAATTTCAAAATTAGACAGAAATAAGCAAGAAAATTATAAACCAAAATGAATGTGTATAAAACACACACATTCTCTTTTTCACGTTATCAGCATTACTACAAGTATTGGAAGTTTTGTTTTGAACAGGTCATGAGAAAATTTTAATGATGAGGATATCACCAAAAATACGAGCTTTTCAGATGTGGAAAGGAAAGTTCGAGAAATTATGATTTAAATAATTTCCATTTACAAGTGCAAACAGTGCACTTACTGAATAGAAGCAGGAGAAATGCAAAAAACTACTAATCAAAGCAAAAGAATAGTTCTATGCAGGTATGAGGATGCCCTCATTTTAATCATGTGGTTTTACTTTTTCAATTTTCTTATCACTAAAGGAGCCAGATAAATCACCATTATTTTTATTTACTGCTGGCACTTCTGTCATGCCTCATAACCATTTCCCAAAGAACAGATGAACGTGTGGGCAGATCAAATACTAAGCCAATGCACCTGAGTGCCCTAATATTCAACTTCATAAGCATAATACAGTCCAAGTTCCACCATGATGTAATTGACAGCATCATGAGAGAGCCAAAGAAAATAAATGATATATCATTTATTTTAGGCCAAATATTTATCTTAGGCCAAAATATATTCAGGAAAAATTCTTCAAAGCCAGAGCATTTATTATTCATACCATGTCAAGTAGGTATTTGCTTTACGTCACTACACATATTAAATGTAGATCCACACACTATCAGCTTCCTCCCATTTTTCACTGACTGTCATGAGAAGTTACTGTATGATTACATTAATTTTACTTGTTTGTGCTGTTCCTCTTTGAAAATGATCACCTGGACTAAGTGCAGTCATGTTTTTTGGTCAAAATGTCCATGGCTACAGCCCCTCCCTCCCAGTCTCCTATCTGTTTCTCTAGGTTTCTTTGGGTCCTTGCATGTAGGATGCATAAGGTCACTTTGCCAGTGTACCATACTCACTGGCTCTCCATGGGAGAGCTGCTTCCATACTCAGCCCAGGCAAAGAGGACATCCCTTTTGTACAGGGAAAGCAGCACTAATTAAGGTACTTAAGGAAGAGCTGTGAAAAAAAAATGTAGGCATTTGTGGCCTTTAGGCACCTCAGGAAGCTAGAGAGGGTGTTTGTTTCTTTATCTTGGAGTCAAGAACATCAATGATAATTTGTATGCTTACATACTTTTTTTTGGATCTTATCCTTGAACACATTACAAAGGCCCGAGATTTGTTTAATCATCTTTTATTCTCTAGTTTCATAATATTTCCAAACAATTTTCCATTACCCTGTTCTGTGAAGCTTATCCCAAAAATATTTATCTTGGCTGACAACAAAATGAAGCAGTGTAGCTGACATCTGTCACAGATTAGTGGATTGAAAAATTACAAGAAACAAATTTGGTTATCTGTGACTTGTACTATTTGAGATGTCTTTTCACTTCTTTGTGACACCAGCTCAACTTGTGCCTGAGGCTTTCCAGCTAAGTAGCAACCACCAAGAGCCTTCAAAAGTCTGTAATGTTTTCTAAAATGTCCACAAGTCAAATATGAAAATCAAGTCTATCAACCAATTATTGTGGAACAAAATTTCTTTCCCTTCTAACCAAAAAATATTTGTGAGTGATACATTCATTGTCTTAATCACATGGCAGTCCCTGAAAAGATCAGAGCAGCTTGTGCTGAGCATTAATAAAAATACAGATAAAAGCATCCACTCCACAGTATCTATTTAAATGCAGGAACATTAATAGTTTATTGACCTCTAGGAGGGTTTGTAGGTTCTTAAAGACATTAAAACTCACATTGATGTCTGAATAAGAGATGTATGTACAATATTGAAGAACCCTGGTTTGCTCCTTTTCCTGTGCTAATCCTAAGAGAAAGAATGCATTTCAAAATGCTATGTTATGGCTTTTTATTCATGTTTGGCTTCTCTTATTTTCTATTTCATAGTTCCTGGAGAAAAAAAAAACAGCCTTAAAATAATCCTTTCATACTCTTTTTTATAGAAACTTCATGGATTGCTACTGGAAAATTGGTTCACTACTCTTATAGATCTATAAAATCTTTCAGTAATCTTTCCCAGAGTGGTAAAACATATATTTTTCAGTAAAGTAAGCAAATATAATAGGAGACACACATAGGGATCAGAGTTGTTGAGCTAGAAGCTACTGGACTGACTTTAAGTATGATTTAAAATCCTTGAAGAAAGGAAAAGCTGAAGAGGTGGCAATCATTCAAAAATTATTCAACAAGAAAGGACAGCCCAGAACAGAACACATGAAATGAAGGTACTCAGAGAGGGTAGAAGAGGTTAAGATAAAAAAAGTTACAAGGGAAAAAAAATCAGAACAGTGTTAAAAACTTGAGCTGACATTTGACTGAAATTGTTTTGAAATCCACAAAGACCTCTCCTGACTTGTGTTCTTTGACTGTCATGGTAGCAATTGCAAGAAAGGAGGTGTCATTGGAATTGCATAAATTACTTTGAGAAGTATTTCACTTCAGTTTTGATAAAGAAAAAAAAAAGAAAGTGTGTGCTAAATGTATTGAAACTTTATATTGATCCTGTTTTTACAGATACACTTGCATGATTCTAATTTGATGTCAAATACAATTGATAGACATCCTGGATGGGATTAGTTGAATGTAACTTTAGCCATTTGAAAATAAATATCTACCCCAAGCTACTTGTATAGGCTGTCCATACTGTCAGTGCAGCAGACAAAAACCTCCAGAGTATCATTCATCCTGTCTTGAGTTTGCTGTGTAAGTTAAGGGAGATCAGCTACCATTTGGAGGTGTCACTCTTTGTCTCCTGAATATAAGCAGTGTAAGCATTCACTTTTAGACAGTTATGTCAGGAGATAAATTTCACTTTCACAGTCTACATTAACAGACATTATAGCACTCATCTTTTCCTAAGTGAAAAATTTGTGTGGTTGTCAACACCTGTTCAGAATTTGTTATAGTCACAGAGAAAATACAATTTATTTTAACTTTTATTTTGAGAATAGTTCATTAGCAGCAATAAAAAGCAATGTTGGGAAATCACTCAGCTTTCTAATGAAGCTACAAACTTCATTAGAAAGAACTTCCACAGTATCTTCAGACAAGTTGAGTAAGCAGGATAAGAATTCAATTTTACAATTTTTTATTCACATACATTCTGTGCAAGAATCTTATTCTAAGAAAACCATTACCCATCTTTTCTTGAACTCTGAAATACAACTCCCTGTTAGGTGCTGCATGACATATTACACCTATCACTGTGGCATGCTCTGGGAGAAAGGACATAAAGTTCCCTTGGTTTTTTCTCTCTGTTTTCTGTTGTTTAATTTTATTTTCAAATTATAGTTATTTTTGTTGCTGTTGCTATTTTCATACAGAAAATAACAGTGCCAGGCATTGCCGATGATGTTGAGTACATAACCTGTGGTAAGAGCATGGATGTCAGCTTTATTGTTCCATTTAGCTTTTATAACTGCTCTATTCATGCTAGTTGTTCACTATAGAATTTCAATAGTTTGAGCAATGAAAATGGATGAAATAGGCTCACTTTTATCCCAGCATTTCATTGCTCAATATTATCCCAAGAACAAGTTAGTATGATATCCTTTCAGCTCCTACTGCGCCAATGCAACTCTACTGGAAGATGGCTGAGGTCCTGGGCATTTGTTATGTTCAGAGAAACTTTGGTATTCTGGTAGCTCTTACTTAAAAGGTAGGTCTCTAATCAGCCCTCAAGAGGGACTCTCACCCAGAAGTTGAGTGACAAAATGACACACTGTTCCACAGCGTGACAGGTCCCTTTATACCCTGACGTGTTTTGTCCCGCTCTGCTGAGAGACATTTATTTGTTCATGCCATCCAAGAGTTGTCTTCTCAAATGCCTAATAAACAGTTACTGCAGAAAGAGCCAGACCACAAGTCCTTTCTCACTGGTAAGTTCAATATTCACTGGGGTACAGAATGAAATCCCTTTTGTAAGCATGAATATGCAGATTTTTGGGAAAATGGGTCCTGAATGAAAGAAGAGGAAGGTTATTGATAGTAGAGGATTCTTCTTCCCTCCACAGTCAGCATATTCCACCTCTTGCACACCTATTATCCTACAGTAGTGGCTAGGATCCTTGCTGTAGGATTTCCATCTTTACATATACTGGAAGAGAGTAAAACCATGCCTTCTACATACTATGCTTTGGCTTTTGGGGAGTGGGTTTTTAGATGTTTTCATTTGTTTGCCCTTTTTGTTAAATACCCATGGCATTATATAAAATAGATTGATTTTAAAGAAAGTAACAGCCACTGTCGTGGCTATTTCAAGTAGCTTCTAGGTATTTGTGATGTGTGCAACACAGTTGAACCCTTCTGGTTCTTAAGATTCTTAAGATTTTTAGACAAAGAAACATCTATTACTTTAATTCTGATCGCAGTGGGTCAGGCACTGAGGTACCCTGACACTCTTCCACACTTCCTCAGGAGAGTATGACATACCTAGTGAATTTTAGAGAGTCAGCTCCTGTAGTTTGACTGCCCACAAGTTTCTGTAGCAGCAGGAGCAAAGACTTTCAGGGATACAATCTTGGCTTTATATCTCATGTTAGGCCTACAAAGTCCTTGAACAACATTGAAACTCATGATACTGATGGTGTTTGCAGACATCTGGGACATCAATTGTGCTTTCCTAAGTCCTTCTTCCATATTGTTACAGGATTCCAAGATAGTTGACCTGAATCTGTAGCTGCCTTTTTATCTAACAATAAATTATAAACACAAACATGGCCTGGAATGATTTGGAAGAATCATGGAAGGACTACAAATTGCTCAAAAGCCTGCAATTCAAGTAATCTGAGGATGCTGAAAAAACTTTCCAGATATGTGTGGTTAATATTCATCATTATGTGCATTTTTTCCAACATGACTAAAAAGTTTTTAGGTCAGTCTTGCATTCCTGCTCACCTAATTCAAACAATGACCCAGTGCAATTGATCACAGTGAACAAAGTGTGCTTTGTAAGCAGTAAACACTTTTCATTTCCTGAGCCCAGTCAAGATCCACTTGTCATTTATCTGCTGAGAAACATGGTACTCCCCTGCCTGATTTCTGCTGGCTGTCTCTGCTTTGCAAATCACATCTCAAAAGTACTCTCTGACACAGCATCATCTGTGGCACTGCCAATATGTTCTGTGATCATTTTTGGTTTAGTCTTTCCTTAAAGATATATCTATATAAAGATGAATACATAATGCTGCTGTTGTCTTTAGAACAACAGTATGTACTATTTGACACTGCATGGCAGAATGATAGTGGTTGCCAGGGAAAAAGTGGTCTGAAATTGCCAGTAAGGGACTAGGCAACAGCTGGAGCCAAAGCAGAAGCACAGCTGAGTGAGAGAGGACACTCAGGGCCAGGGGCTTCCTGGGGAAGGTGGGGTGTCCCCAGGGAGGCCCTCTGGGGCAGGGCTTAGCAGCCAGAGCTCATCCTACCCCCTAGCCAGGAGTAGGACAGCCGGGGGCATTGGTGCCTCTCTGGGGACAGTGGTGGGCTGAGGATGGGCCAGGACATGGGCTTACAAGCAAGAATTGAGATTTGGGTTCAGTGAAGGAAATGAGAGACAGACATGGCTGCAGAAAAACAGCATGAGGATGGGAGCCATGTCTGAGGCAGCCCCAAGGAAATGGGGCTAAGCCCTGGCTGGGTTGTTTTCCAGCTCTTCCTTTGCAGCAGAACAACACCCCTGGTAGGGATGTGCTTGGGACAAATCCCAATAAGGACTCCTTGAACAGCTACTAGCAGTGTCTCTATCAACAGGAATACGTACAGTGTTCCAGCTTCTACAATGCTTTACGTATGTGAGGCATTTGCTTGGCAAAGAGTGAGACAAATCTCGGTACAATGTGCAAGGCAGGCCATTCTCGTGGCTGAGTGCTGTGGGCAGGGTTCCTCAAACAGTGGTCTGTGGCCAGGCTCCATCCACAAGGCCCTGCCAAGTAGCACCATGCCACAGTACCCACCAAAAGGGTGGCTGGAAAAGGAAAAGGCATGAAAAGGAAAAGTCATGTAAGGTTCCTGTGCTATTGGATCATCTGCATGTGATACTAATTTGCTAAATTTGTCTTCCTACTGTTAAGATGCCATCTTCAGCCAGGCTATGTCGGCATGC
This sequence comes from Pomatostomus ruficeps, assembly GCA_013400735.1. Taxonomy (NCBI): domain Eukaryota; kingdom Metazoa; phylum Chordata; class Aves; order Passeriformes; family Timaliidae; genus Pomatostomus; species Pomatostomus ruficeps. The sequence continues at coordinate 11,645 of VYZT01053621.1, forward strand.
AGGAAAACCTGGCATCTCATTGTGATGGACAGAGGAGGCTGGAGGTAATAAACCCATACACCCTTCAATTTTCTTCCTAAGTGCTGCCCAAAGCTTCTGGCCCCTGTGCAGTGCAAGGCCTGCTTGGTCCTCAGCTTCCTGCTCCAGCCATTGTTAAAAGCCTTGCAGAGTCAGTGACCCATTGGGACAAGATATCTTATACTAAGCGGAAGATGAAAACATAGATGAAGAAGAAACAAGAGGGGCACATCACCAGCGAGATCATCTGTGTAGAAGGCAAAACTCACTACCTTGCTGTTGTGTCCAGTGTATAATATGTAAAAGGAAAGAAGTGAAGGTGTGCTTCTGAGCTCTCTAGGAGCACTCAGAATTCACAGCTCCTGCTCCTATCTAATGTCTGTGAAAGTGGCACATCCTACCTCATAAGAAGACAAAATCTGAGCTCCCTCAAGAGTACCTACTGCTGGATTACAGGAGTCTATGATTTGGTCAGAAATAAGAAACAGCAATCCAGCTGCTGGGAAAAGACATTTTCCCTATGCGTAGCACTGACTACCAGTTCCTGCTATATTTATACCTAAGGGCAGCTGTCATTCAAGAGCTCTTGCCTACCATCAAAATTACTTTGCAACTAAGACCAGCAATTGATATACTGAAAAATACTCTTCTACCTGAAACTGGAGAAGTTACTGCAATCCAGATATCACTGTAATTTTTGCATTATCCAAATGAAAGCAGAATATCTCTTCCTTCTGCTAACAGAAAACACAATTGAGAAAAATAACTTTAACATGTTGTATTCTTTAATTAATTACAGCTGCTTGACTCAACTGTATGTTTGGAAATTTAATATTTTGGTCCACATTGAAGTATTTATTGCATAAAACAAAGTAATAAATATTTTTTAGTCATATGGAAATACTGTACATTAGTAACTACATAAACATGTATGAAGAGAAATTACTTCCTAGCAACTATTTTGGAGCTCTGGCTTGGGAGCTTGAAACTTTTTGAGAAGCAGCTGTTTTTAAAGCATCTCATCTCTCCTCTTCTCCTGATAACTATGTATATTGAAGATATTTGCTTATCACCATGTAGTTTGCTAGTTTGTTTTGTAAGTTCTGCAGAACTTACAACAAACTCCTTGAGGATCTAGAGTAAATTGTTTTCCTAGCGTATACACACATATCTGTTAACAAGGTAGAAACCAATCCTTTTTATGATATTTCACTATGATACTTAAAATTCATACTACTATATCCTTGATGCTCTTTGCCCAACCACTTAAAAGAGAAATTAATTAAATAGGAACACAAAGGGTGTAAGCAACCACTGCTACAAATCTCAGATGTTCAACTCCTTGTTCTCTTTAGAATTCACAAGCTTTCTTGCCAGTGATAAACTGCCTCTGGGGTTTCTAATTAATAAGTGTTGAGACCACAGGATACAAAGCAATAACCTGGTATGTGTTCATTTTTCTGATTCAAATGAATCAAAAAACTTTCAGTCTGTTAACTCTGTCCTTCCAAGTTTAACATTGAATCAACTGTTGCCTGTCTAAATCATTCAAACTTTATGCCAAAACAAATATCATCTGTCTCCCACAGCTGGCACACTGTTGGCTTAAAAGCATAAAGCATGAAATCTGTATCCTGTGTCCTGAATACTTGGGCTGAAGTTGTGTACCCAGGATTGATTTTTCATTGGATATATATGTCTCAGTGAAATGGCAGTACACAGATTTGATGTGAGTGACTCCAAAGCCACAGACACTTCTGATTTCTGCCTAGCTTTAAGTTCTGTCACCAGGTTCAAAAGATAAGTTGTAGTTTAGTTTATCGATTTGGATTAACTGTATAGGAAGTTTAACATTGACTTCATGGGTTCACTTTCTTCTACACAAAGAAGCCCTGTGATTAGTGATAACTCTGTAATTCTGCTTGAATTCTTAGAAACATCTGGCCTTTTACAGTTTCCTGACAGAAGGCAGGCATTTCTGTCTGGTGTATGGTAATATAACGTGTTATTGTAATGACTTAATTACCCACAAAGCAAAGGGATGGGCTGACACAATAGGCATAAAACATTTCAAATCCATTTGGGAAAAAAAAGGTATCTGGGGAAAAGATCAAACAGGAACTTGTTTTCCCTTTTGTTCTTTTCTTGAAAATGCTCTTGGTAAGTAAGACTGAGAAGATCTTACAGTATGAGAAATCTTAATCTGCTGTTTCAATTACTAGGTATATAAAGTGACTATGGGATGAGATTATTATGTCACCAACTGAAATAGAGGAATATATCAGAAATTTTTATGTAATCTGTATGTAAAAGCACAAGAAAATGTGTAATAACATCATTGCCATTAGATTGCAGAATATGAGAACTAAAGTTCAGGCAGTATAAAACATAATATACAGTATGATCTAGATGAACACACTTGACCTTGAGGCTTGATAAAGCATACACATTACTGTAAGCAAGTGACAAAAGGGGTCAGTCAGATGCCTTTAATCTTCTTTTTGGTTTTAGTCATTTCTTTTTTCACACTACTGATTAAAAGCAGCAAAGAACATATGACTTGACTTATGCCTTTTAACTTGTAACATTAGAACAGCACTATCAACTTTGGAAGTTATTTTGCATTCACATTATGAACATTGCTTGCATTCCTAGCTGTACTAAAACGCACGGCAGTTTGGCAGTTCTCTTATTAACTTTAGCTGGGCCAGTTTCTCCCCTCTTTATACACATAAGGAAACTTGAGCATCAACACACTGAATAGTGTCACAAAGAAAATGACACATAGAACAAGGGACTTTCTTGGAAGTTTAGTTTCAAGTAAACAGTAGTGACCTACAGGAGTGTGTGCTCCTGTGCCTGCTAAGAGGTATCAGTCACTATATATTGCTGGTATTTTTCATCAATCTGTGTTTTTTATAGACCTTCCCTGGACCACAGTATCAGTTAGCATTGGGATGCTGTATCTGACCCAGCAGATGCACATCTGATGGGACAATGTATCTTAATACTACAAATCAGTGGACAAAACTTGATGGATGAATGTGCTGAGTTGTCAGGGCTTGCCTACCTTATATAGCAGCACTTTGAGAGGTTGGAGGCAAGGAAACACCCACTTAACAGAATTTTCTCCAATCAAACAGTTTTTTGTTGGGGGACAGACATGAAATGTGTTTAGAAATTACACAGGTATTTGCTCTTTTCCCTATAAAATGCTAATCCTCAAGTAAAAGAATCATAGTTAAAACCACACACTTCTAAGTGAAAGGGTTTTGACAGTAATTAGGATTTTGCCATTAAAGCAGCTTTACCCAAGTACTTGGGCACATGTTAAACTTCATGCACATGGGTAGCCCTGTGAAAACATTGAATCTATTAAGTTTGTTATTTATTGGCTTATGTACTTTCTTGAATGGAATATAAGGTGGGAGAAAAAAAAAGGGCAAAAGATAGTAGTTGTCGTGGTTTGACCCTGGCTAAGTGCCAGGCACCCATGGCAGCCGCTCACTCGTTCCCTCCCCTGCCACAGTTGGGCAGAGGAGGAAAGGAGAGGGGGGACAAAAAAACCCAGGGAATGAACTCAAAGGTCCATGAGTTGAGATAAGGAACCGGGAGAAAACGCTCCAAGGACAAACCAGGCTTAACTTAAGTTGCAAAGTGAAATTTATTACTACCCGAGTTAGAAGGAGGATATGAGAAATAAACTAAACCTTTAAAAGACACTTTTCTTTTCACTCCCCAC
>VYZT01053621.1:15664-34941 GCA_013400735.1 Pomatostomus ruficeps
AATGTTGGCACCTCACCCACGGACTGCAGGTGGCTCTGCATCCCTCATGGACCCCATGGACTGCAGGGGGGACACCCCGCCTCACCATGGGCTCACCACGGCCTGCAGAGGAATCTCAGCTCCAGAGCCTGGGGCACCTCCTCGCCCTCCTTCTCCACTGACCTTGGTGTTTCCATGTTGTTTTCCCTCACATGTTCTCACATCCTCCTCCTTCTCTAACTAAAAGCAGCTGCGTGCGCATTTTGTTTTGATTTTCCCTTAAATATGTCATCACAGAGGCGTAACAAACCTTTCTAATTGGCCCAAACATGGCCAGTGACATGTCCATCATCTTCAGAGCCATCAGAGATTGGCTCTGCTGGAAATGGTGAAGAATTCCAGATACTTCTCACAGGAGCCATCTTATGGCCCCCTCCCCTCTACTAAAACCACAACAGTAGTATAATTAAACTAAGGAATTCATCACTCAAAGTTACTGTACTCTATTGTGTCACTTACAGTAACTTTATACCCAGGATAATGAAAAATAATGTTCATATTGGGGCATCTGCACTCCATGTATTGCTAGCATGCAACTCTGGGGTGGAGCATTGCAGTCATATTAAAGAGTGGCTCAGGAAGTGGAAACAACAAAAGAAAAATGTCCATTACAAAACTGAAGGAGTATGGAGACAGTTGCGCTGTCTGCTTTTGCTTTGAATAATGGAATTGTGTGTACACAAAGGGAAACAAGTACAGCTGGTGTGTGCCTCCTTTCTGTAATTAAATACTAAAAAGTAAAAAGTACTGGAAAAATGTGTGAGCAGGTCTTCATGAACAGCAAGAAAAGAGCAAATTCTACTACCCAGGCTCTGTGTGTGTTTGTTGCCATATCTTCCTCTCTGGAAAACATATGGACTGGAAAGGTGTGGGGTCTGAGGCTTATCTGCAGGGTATGGAAGGTGAGAACATTTGTGACATTCAAGCACAACAGCTATTCTGGAAGAGTAACACAAATAAAGCACCTTTAACCTGCATGCAGGCAGATTTTATAGACAGCACAGAGCTACAGGAATAATAAGATTCATCAAACTTAAAGGCAGCACAAATAAGTTATTAATGATGGCAGCATGTTCTCATTTTGCAATTTATTTAAAAGCAAACTCACAGTGAAGGGATGAGGAGGTTCCTCAAAGCAACTTAGAGTAAAAAACCCAACCAAATCAGACACAAAACCAACTTGGATTTTAAAGCAATTCCACTATGTAGACCTATGTGATTTAGGAAATTGGTTTGCCCTCTGCAGATTCTTAGAGATTATGTTTCTCTTGCAAACCAAGTGCTGACTGCAGGGCAGTTTGCAAAGAAGACACATTCCTTCTCTAGGAAAAGTCAGGAGATTTAATATGCAGCCAGAGCCGGACAAAACAAAAGCAGGTGCTCTGTACTAGAGAAATGAATTGGGGGAAATGATGATTTATGTTTAGAAAGGTTGAATTTTTTTTTTTCCAGACTTAGGAATGTTGTTTTTTTCATTATTATTACGTTTAGTAAAAGGTTTCTGAGAGGAAAAAAACCTGTGGTTTCAAGAGAATTTTTTCCCCAAGACACATTAAAATTGTGCAAGAAATCTTTATTTTTTTCTCTCCAAAATTTAGATTCAAAACTGTAAATACTTGCTTTTAATTTCTTCACTTTACACACCTTATGACACCATTCATGTTCCTGCTTATTTCTTGGTAGACAAGTGAGGGAAGCCACAGACACTGTACTTTCGACTTGACCATTTTAACAATGTGTAATGCCCCTGATCTATGTGGCTATTTGATCTGTGTGGCTAAAGCTGTGGAAAGCTGCATTTAATTATTTTTTTCCTCAAGCATAAGGAATTTTTTTAGTACTTTTTTTTTTTAACCAATAACAAATTCCACAAGTAAGCCTCAATTATTTTTTATTTATTTAATTTTTCATTCTATATACATGTGTACATACACAAAAACTCTATTCCTCACACTCCATCTCATTTTCAGGCTGGGCTAACATTTTTAAGAAAAATATTTTATAAAAGACTAAGCACTTACCCTCTGCAACTCAGTATAATCTAGAGTAGTTGTAAGGGAGAGTCCTGAATCTCTTTTAAGCATTTTTATTTATCCTGTTGAGTTACTTCATTTATTGACCATGTAAAGTACAGAAGTGTTCTACTCCCTTCTTCCCATTGATGTTGCTATTTTCTATTCCCGCACAAACCATTGAAAAACAGCAGGAAAAGAAGAAATAAGAGTCTGTCTCCCATCTTCCCCAGAGCCTCAGAAACTGAATCTCTTTTGGCTGGAAAAACCAAACTAGTAAGTTACTTTTATCTGTGGGGAAATTTAAGTTGGTGTATAATGACTATTTAATTTGCTTGAAAAACTTTTTTTAGTCCTAGTCACATTTGCTATTATGGCAGTAAAGAATATGTCTGTCTGTTGTCGTACTGGAAAACCTCTGAAAGTCTACCTTTCTAGATCTAAGTGGAAAGATTGATTTATGTTTTTCCTCTGGTTTTCCACTGAAATTTACAGAAAGTGCTGCTACCATGTAATTATTAAAACACCAGGTAGGTTCTTTGACTGTCAGAATGTATCTTTTGTAGAATAATAATGTCACTAGAACCATGCTCAGAAACACTGCTGATAATTCTTCACAATAGAATACAGTTACTTATTACATTGTCTTCCAATGAATCCTTTTCTCTATTTCATCACTGTTTGCTATTTGTGGCTTATTTGGATTGTATGGTCAGACAATATGGCAAATGGCCCATGAGGCTTCTGTTGAGGTCTGTGAAATAATCTGATTTCAGCAGAATGTTTATCTGGCTGAGATGGTAAGATACAGGGAGCTTTATTCCACTCAGCAAAAATATGAGTGGAAAGAATGGGGTTTATGATTTCCTTTCCATGTCTACATAAATGAAGGCTTTACTTCCTGACATGGCATTTCTCAAAATATGGGGTTATGGTACATACCAGGTTGACTCAGGTAGAACATCACTGCTGTCCAAAAATGACATTGCTTTTCCAGTAGGCCAGAGAAATATTTCTTGAGTAATGCACAGCCAAAGAAATCTCTTTATAGCACTTATTTTATTAATGAGGTTTTTTCCACTTCTAGTGGCTTACTTTTTTTCTTTCTCTGCATTTTTCTCTCTCCAACTCTTCAACCTTTCCTTTTCTGCCTATTTTTTATTTCTTCTGTAGATCATCACTTTGAGGAAACATCACATTCTCTTTGTGCTGAATTCAATCTGAACAGATGACCTCATGGCTTTGGTGCTGCAAATCCTACAATTATATAAAGAGAAGCTTGTAACTCACCTTTTCTTTCAGTCACCATCATCACTATTGAGGAATGCCAGTGTCAGCCTTTCCAACTGGCTGCAAAGGATCCTAAGTCACAAGCAGCTGAATCTTAGGACTGCAGTAAAAAGAACAACTTCTGGAGGAAAAAACCAGGGAAATTTATGTTGCTAGTGAAGAATGACCTAAACCCTGTACCTTTCTCACATGTATAGTGTACTCATAACTTTGATCCTTCCTTCTCTTCTGCATATTCCTCTCCCTTTGCAAGCTTCTGAAAACTGATACAATTCTCAGCGTGCTTCTTTAATTCCTCCTCAAATAACAGCCCCAACCAATGACATTTTCCTTTGTTATGTTTTGAAAAGATAGGATTTGGGTGTTAATCATGTGCAGGGCAATGTGGCAACTACACATAGAAGAACTAAGAGCAAATGAAGGAAGGAAAATGGAGGAAAGTATTGCAATGGTCTTTTCATTAGTGCATAGGCAGGGAAGGTACTTAAGGAGTTGCTACTTTCTTAAAGTACTTTCCCGAGCTCCCTATAGCCTTTAAAATTATTCTATGCACAAAACTTGGACAAACAGCTGGAAATACACAGGTAACTGTATCCAGTATCACAGAAAGCGCTACAGTTACCCCAGGCCCTGCACCTACAGCATGCTGGTTCCTGTATCAGTAACTGTTGGTTCCTGTTCGTGTCCCTGAGGGGTCTCAAAATTCATTATGCAAGTGCATGCCAGCATCCTGGTTTCAATCTCATTTCAGTGTCTGACCCAAAAAGAGAGCAAAATGAGTTTTGGACACATCTAAACCCCCAGTCTTCTCAAAAGCCAGGAAGCCTGTTGTTAAGTGACCAAACTACCCCTGAATCTGGGCAGGAAGCAGAGAGAATCTGCCCTCTAAAGACCATGTTTGTGGGCTGACTCTCAAAATGGGCTCAGAGGGATATGCTGAATAAATAGATCATTCTAAGAGGAATCTGGAGATCCGATGGTGTCAGTTGAAACCATGTACTGCTTTGTAAGAAAGAAATCTGTACTTTTTCTGTAATGCACATCAGGTTAATTCCTCCGTTTCAGTAAAACAACCCAGCCTTGACACAGTCACTAGAGAAAAGCCAAATTAAGTTGTACTGAAGGTTTTAAATGGGAAAATTCTCCTTCTCCCATTTGCAAATTCAGTGACTAGAACAAAAAATGCTGGCTTGTATTTACAATAAACTTTTTCAGCAAAATATAGCACTTTTCCCCACTTGACATGTAAGTTAGTGTAGACAGTTTTAGCTGAGCTTATCCAGAACACAAGTTGTGCTTTTTCTTTACAACCTTCAGGTCATCTAGTAGATGGCAGTCACATATCTTGCGTTAGCTGTATCAAAGATATCAGGGAGCATTTGCTCATTTGCTAGATACAGAGAGCACAGGTGTTAGTTTGTTGGGGTTTTTTTTCTAACAAACTATTTTGTTTTCTTCTTGGAAAGGGCATCCAGGGTTTAAATATAATCAGTCCCTCCTCAATTGATTTCAAATGTTGAGATTCAACATAACATGAATTGAACCACTGAACTGTACTTCACCCACCACAGATTTTCTTTGCAGTCCTGTATTTTGTCATCCCCTAAGGCTATGGGATACAGAACTGATGCCGTGCTGCACTCCTGGCTTAGTAGTGTGCTCTGAAGTGAAACATATTTTATGGGTCATGTAAACGGAAGTTCTCATTTCCATTGGAGACAGTGACATCTGGAAACCCTGCCCCTCATGTTACTGTGGGAAGGGTCTCATTTGGGGAGAACTAAGAAGCTGCAAGTGCCATTTCTGCATACTGTCATTTTCCCAGCAGGGAATTCCTCTTAGCATCAAACGATTAACTTCTTAGACTCTTTTCAGAGGTGCTTAATGAGAAGTAAGTGCTATACAGGTTCACAAGTATTATTTTATTTAATGTCAAAAATGTAATTAGATCTACCACCATGACATGTAGACCTGAGAGAAGAAGAGGAATCAGAAGCAATAAAAAAAAAAGAAAAAAAGAAAACAATTAAGAGAAGAAGACAAGGAAATAACACACAGCCTATGAGGACTCTGGTTTGTTCTGGAAACCACTGAACCAATCTCAGATGATTTCTTTTGCTAGGTTTGAGTGCTAAAGAAAATATTTTCTTTTGACAAATCAGGTGCAAAGCAACTTGGCAACTGAAAGGAGCAATTCAAGGAGGGAACAAAAGAACAGAGAGAGCCATTACAGTCATCACTCACATAGACAGAGAAGAAAAAGTGTAGGGAATTTTACTGTTATGTATAGCATCAATCACTGCATGTCAGTGAAGACTTCTTTGTACCAAAACCAAAAAGTCAGTCAATGAAAAAAACTTGCTTGTACTATGCATTTTCTATTGCATCAGCCAAAGAACTCCTATATACAATGGAGAATGCTTCACATCTTTAATTCCTTCCCCAGTTAATTTTTTTTCAGATATGCATCTCTTTTTTTTTTCTACAGAGATGTCAAGATTTTCTCCAAGATTTCTGACACAAGCCAATGAACATTTGACTAGATGAGTCTACTCCCTGCTCAACTTATTCTTCACCACTTTCTTGGACTGAGGAAATAGTCCTAATGGAATACGTAAAAAAGTAGTTTCATATTTCTTGTCTAAAATATTCCAGAAGACTTTTTGCAAACCATGACAGAGAAAGGAAATAGCTGATGGGGATATTTTTCACAGTTGGCTAACCACAATGTATAAACATACAGTTATGATAAATATCAATAACATTTTTTCTCAATTAAAATATGCATTACATAACAACCAGGGGACTGATGTACTCACACTATTTGCAGACTTTTGACTTTCCATGGTTTGTAATTTTTAAATTATATGGACTTGGAAGAGCCATGGGAGTTCCTCAGTGGCTGTCTGACTGGTTAGAACTCAGAGACCAATGATACGTTTTCTTGAAATTTCTTAGAATATCAAATTTCCTTCAAGACACTTCTACAAAAACTCAGAACAGACACAGTGTTAAAATTTTATGATCTTAACTACATTTAAATGAAAATTCTCTGAACTTTGTTATTACAGATCTTAGGACACAAAAGCTGCTACTCAATGTAATATACGTAATATAAATTTCAACTTCTGAAAACAAAGAAATGAAATTAATGTACCCACTCTCTTTTCTTCTGTCTCTGGAGCACCCTCTTGCACTGTACACCCCAAGAAAACATCTGAGAAGCATCTGGAAGAGTTATGAAGAGCTTTTGCTACAGGATCTGTATGATGGATCCCTTGACCACAGAACCTAGTAACTTGTGCCTTGTTTATATTCAGCTCCTTTTGTCAGGAAGTATGCCAGGATAATCCTACCTAGTGCATCAGTGTTAATTTCCTTGAAAAGCATTTCTAAAACTGGAATCTATATATAGATCTTCAAACACCTTGAAAAAGTCTTTTTGTGGCAAAAATGCAAAACTGATTTGCTATGCATTGGGTTATAGCTACATTATGACATCTTTGTATACTCCAAGCTTTCAGCTCTCCTTGCACATACAAGACATATGCTTTTTAGCAGGTGAAGTGACAGATTCTGCACCTGGAATGGGGCAATCCTGGCTGTATGTGCAGAATGGGGAATGAGAGGTTGGAGAGCTGACCTGCAGAACCCTGCAGTGTACCGGCAGGACCCTAGGGGTCCTGGTCAATGACAAGTTGAACAGGAGACAGCAATGCCCTGGCAGCCAGGAGGGCCAACCCTGTCCTGGGGGCATCAGGCACAGCATTGCCAGCTGGGCAAGGGAGGGGATTGTCCTGCTCTGCTCTGCACTGGGGCAGCCTCACCTGGAGGGCTGGGGGCACTTTTGGGTGCCAAGAAGTAAGAAAGAGATAAAGTGCTTAGAAAGTGTCCAAAGGAGGGCCACAAGGATGGTGGAGGGCCTTGAGAGGAAGCCATATGAGGAGCAGCTGAGGTCACTTGGTCTGTTCAGCCTGGAGAAGAGGAGACTGAGGGGAGACCTCGTTGTAGTTACAACTTCCTCATGATGGGAAGAAGGGGGGCAGGCACTGATCTCTTCTCTGTGGTGACCAGTGACAGGACCCAAGGGAGCTGTGTCAAGGGAGGTTTAGGGTGGATATTAGGAAAAGGTTCTTCGCCCAGAAGTTGGTTGGGCCCTGGAACAGGCTCCCCAGGGAAGTGGTCACAGCACCAGCCTGACAGAGTTCAAGAAGTGTTTGGGCAGTGCTCTCAAGCACGTGGAGTAATTCTTGGAGCTGTCCTGTGCAGGGCCAGGAGTTGAACTTTGATTATCTGAGTGGGTCCCTTCCAACTCAAAATATTATATGATTCTATGTACTTTATGTTTCAAACAGCATCTGGATGAGATCCATGCAAATTCTAGGCCCTTCCTTATGACCTCACGTATTCTCATTTTTTCATTTTCTTGGAAAAGAAATCCAGTCTGCAGGCCAGCAAGTAGGCATAACACATTTCCGTCATTGCCCACACTGAACAACCCATGGCTCAGGACACAGATGTACACATATTCTGTACAGTTGTACAGGACCATGGGAAACTTCTCAGAACACACCCACTGGCAGGTGGCAGGAATATTGCAGGTTTTCCAGAGGTGCCAAACATGAACTTTAGTTTACCTGTCTCTTTGAGCCTCAGAGAGACTGAGTCAGTCCACGTGTGGAGCTCCTTTGCTACTCAACACACACAAAGCCTCAACATTAACATGTTGCTTCTTTGGGCTCATTTTCCTGGCTGTCTTTAAGCTTCTAACTTAAACCTTGAGAAAGTTTTTATGTGAACCTCTTCCCACTACCTCTTTGCCTAAAAGGCCATGGCTATTATGTGCTTGAGACGTATCCAAAGGTCTTGGTTCATTTTTGAGAAAGGTTGAGCCAAGATTTGAGGCTTAGTTTTGCACAGAAAATGAAGGATAAAGTGGCTTTGTGTGCTGTTCCATGGGTACGAGAGGGGGGCACTTTGGAATCAATTGCTTAAATAACCTTGGACCTGGGACACAAACCCTACCTTCAGCCTCAGGAGTCCAACAATTTTCCAAACAGCTGGGTTTATATACGAATTTTGGAGTACTTGGAATAGTCATCTTTGAAACAGTAAACCACTGTCAATCCCAACTATAACTCAGTCTTTATTCTGGCACTGTTCCTGTTTCATTCTGTGGCATTTTTGACTAAAGAATTATTAAAAACTGAGTAGGGACATCAGAATTTGTTCTGTATGCTATAATGCTGAGACACTGCACACTGTTGTGTCAACTACAGAAATGCATGTTTTCCTGGCATGACTTCCCAGTTTGATGTATAGTTTAGTGACCTCTTCCCACTCCCTGCCAAATGCAGCTGTAATGAGGAGTTACTTATGGCCATCCATTTAAGTTGAGAAGTTCTTTTCATGTTGGTCTCCAGGATACAATTTAGTAGTAACCATTTGAGACTTCCCAAGTCTCATGGGTGAAAGAATCAACAAAACAAAATCTTAAGTTTGTGGTGCAAGAAGCACCAGACATTTCACCTGTAGATTTTACTTTTAGCTGAGCATTTTAATGTAAACTGAATACACAGAACTGACAAGAAAAAATGCCAGGCATGCAAAAATTTCCTGAAAAATATAAAGGATCAGCTATACTTTGTGAGCACTTTTTTATGACTTTGTGAGATGTACATGCCACTCTTCTGGGATATCTAAGTTTTCCTGCAAGACTCCTTCTACTTCCAGAGGTTTATACAATGAGAATCACTTTTTATCTTCATGCTGCCTGCTTGAAACATAAACTGTATTTACTGAGGATTTTCTTTCATGCTTTAAACTTTAGGACACTGTATTGATGCCAGTTCAGTTTGTGTCTGTCCATAAAATAAGTCCAAATTAATTTTTTAATCAGTACAGGATTCGAGGATGTTTTTGTCAGTTTTTGAGTTGGTTTTGTTAGGGTTTTTTTTCCCCAGTCATACTTAACTTCAACCTTTTGGACTAGGCAGAGATTTAGAGATAAATTTCTTATTAGAATAATCACTCAACAGATCATGGTCTGACTAGGAAAAATTCCTTGATCCTCTCTTCCTAGGAACATTCCTACACAGTGAGAGTCAACTGCTATTTCCTCCTGACATAAATCTCTTCTGTTTGCTTAATATTTGGTACTGCAGATAATCTGATACTTTTGGATTATCCTAAAGGATCCAGTAACAACTGCTATATATGTGATAGAAATGTCAAAGGCAGTGTAGATATCAACATTTCAGCATTAAGGCTATTTGATTCTCTTTTTATTATATTTAAGATTTTCCTATGCTAATACTCTCAATTAAAATATTCTAGTTTTGAGTCTGTCCCAGAGATATTTTTTTTATAAATTTTCAGGAAAAAGATACTTGGGAAGGTTGTTTCTAAACTTGGAATGAGCACATCTTAAATCTGATATCCTCAACTCATACAAAAACCATCATTTAGAAGCAGCTTTACATCTCCATTTTCAGAATAAAATATCAAAATTCAATCAAAAGAGCAAGTAGGCTAATTTGGAAATGCTGAGAAAGTAGTTTGGGAGTTACTTTGAAGATCACATCAGGAGAGTCAGGAGTGGGGGAAAGTAGTGCTGGTCAGGAGATAGAAGGACATATGGGTACTAGACAAGAGAGATGAAGGCAGGAAGGACACCATGTGATTGGTGTCACACATGGTGGACAGATAATGACACTTCTTTAAGTGACAGACATTGGAGTACAGTAGCAAGAGAATAAGAAATGACATCAAAGAGAGACACTGACTTGACAGAGAATTTTTATAGACAGTTTTAGCACCCTCACTGCAGAATGGAACTTTTAGGAGTCTGAGTTCATGGCTCCCAAGAGATACATGTGAAACCTGCAGGAAAGGGTAAGACCGTCCATGCCCAAAGCCTGCGTCATTACTCAGCCATTGCTTTTTTTAGTATCTGCAATTTTTGGCAAAAATCTGTACTGATGATCCAACCTGTGGGCAAATGTTTGACATGAAGGAATTCTGGGTGTTTTCATTGGATCTTGTATCACTTTTAGAACCTCTAAATAATAAGGTGTGGTACAAGAGCTGCAATGATTTGCACTTTTTACCCTACCAGCCTGCCTTGGTTTATCTTGCTCTTACAGAGCTTAGAATGTAAATGGGAAATTACCTCCCCTTCAGAATCTGAGTCCAGCATTGACTTAAACATCCAAATCTATACCTGAACTTAGCACATTCTCTTATTCTATGTGATGGGCTTAATGTCACTCACTCTATGTCATTCACTCAGTTTATGTCATTCACTCTGGGATTTTAGGCATTCATTCTTTGTTCTTCACCATTAGATTTCAGTTATCTGCATTTTTCACATGTGTTCTTTTGGCCACATGTTTAATTGTGAGAGCAGGTAACAACTTGCTAGTCAAAGAACAAATTAGTAACTCATAAAGATTTAGCGGGAAAGACCCAAAGGGCCTTCAAAATGTTGGATACACAGCAACACTAAGGGAAAATTTGTGTTCAGGCTTTTCAGAACAATGTGTGAACTCTGACAATTCAGTCATTTACTGTCACTGCAACCTTCAAAGACATGTTTTGTTAATTTTGGTCTTTGGTAAGCATTTTGGACCTTGTTCATTTCAGACTTGCTTTTAAGAGGGGGGGAGTCATCCTCTAGAAATGCCTGTTTGTCTCTGTTGACCACAGAAAGATTAAGAGTCTATACTAAGTTCGTATAGCTAAGAGTTGTCTAACCAGCTTCTGAGTTAAGTGAGAAAAATATATATTTTTGTAGTTAGGGCAGCTCTCAACCCATCACAATCTGAATTTTCCAAAATCTCAGTTTCCTATTTGATATTTTTTTCTTTCTCAGCAAGCACAGTCCCATTAGTTTTAAAATTTTCCTTCCATGGTGCTGTGCCATGACCTGCTTATCACTTTTACAATGCACAGACGTACACCAAATGTGCTTTTTATCGTGAAGACAGATGACTAAATGCAGTTGTGGAATAGGTTGCCTATAAAGAAATCCAGTAAAGATCAAAGACGATCTTGGGCTGGCCTTCTGTTACGAAAGTTCTAAAACACATTTCCTTTTGGCTGTGTGTTCAACCTAACGCAGACCTCAGTGATGCAGAAGTCTGATGACATTTTAATTATATCTGGGACTGAATTTCTAAGAAAATCAGCATTCTAACCAGCCAAGCCTCAAAAAAGAGCTTTCATTGTCTTTTTTCCAACAAAAAATTGATTTAATTTTCTTTTGCATTCTTCCATAGATTGGACTTTTGGAGACCATATCTATAAGGCAGTTGGAAGCTACTGATTTTGCTGTTAAAACTAATCATTGCAGATTTATAAGATAAAGTCCGATGGTGTCCTACCAGGAGCAGAAGTCACTATTGCATGTTTAAAAGATAATAGAGACCCTCTTAACTGAGATAGCAGCAATGGTCATTGAGCAACTTGTACACCTATGGTTACACTACTCACATCATTAGCCAGATGTCTTTCAAGCCTGTTGGAACGACAACCCTCTAAGTTTAACTGTTACTGTTTCTCTGTGATGTGTTGAAGCTGTCAATGTACTGACCATCTCACGGGAGTCTTTTAAGGAACACCTAACAACACAGAGACACAGACATAACTCAAATTTACATCCCATTCACACTGGAATGATGCACACCTCTCAGGAGAAAGTAGGGCGGAAAGCATAAAAAAGCAATCCTGTGAAAGCCACTTAGGACATGTGGTGCAAATAACCTCATCCTTTAGTTATGTGTCATCCATCAGCTCCCTTCAGGAGGTGGTTTAAGACACTGGAAGCAGTATTTGGCTGAATATATCCTACTCCATACAAGGAACCCCAGGCTGGCTAAAGACATTGCACCACTTCCATTTACAGAGTGAAATGCATTCTTTTAGAAGCGCTGTCTAGTTTTACTTTTCAACTCAAGAGGCTAAAATAATAACTCTAAACAAAGGACAGGCAGATTAGATTTTTATTAATTACTAACAACTTGATTTCCAACAAACAAAGAACCATAATCTAATTTTGGCACAAAAAATGTAGACACAACTAATAGTCCACTAACTTACTTATACTGAAAATGAATCTGAGATAATCACAACAAGAGAGCATTGAGGAATTAATAAAGGACACAAAATAGAATGTAGTTAACTATCTCTGATGGTGTGAAAAATAACCAACTTTTAAACATCTTATAAACTTCCACTGAATTTGAAAATACAAACTTTATTATATTGAAAATGGCTCCTCATTGCACGTAAGAATGTGGTCTCAAAGGAAGTAGAGGACTTACACAGGTATAAGTTATTGAAAGTTGTACCTACAGTTTTTAGTCAGAGGTTGATGCTGGGAATATGCCTTAGTGCATATTATGTCTGGAGAGAAATGCATAGCTGTTGTCCAGGAATGTTTCTTCAAGATCAAACCTGAACAGGACTATAAACTATCTAGTAACATCTTCTTAACACAGTGATATGTTGCAATCCATACAGAAAACTGAAATTTTAAGCAAGATCTGAAAGTCTTTAAGCGGCGCTACTCCAAACAGTCATGGTGTTTTTCACTTAGTATCCAAAATTCAGTGGCAGGTATATCACTTTCCCTCCAAAGTTTTATAAAAAAATTGAAAAACCACCCCTCATAAAAGCCTGTTTCTAGTGAATTATAGGATTACATCTCCACAGACTTACACTATAGGAACTAGTCACTCTGAAGGTGTGTTGAGTTGCTTAAAAAACAGAGGCTCAGTTGCTAGCTGCTTTTGAATGTGGGAGCCAAAGGGATTTTAGTACGATTTTGGATATCTGAAACAATAAATAAAGATGTATGACCAGCTTTATGTAGAAAGCTCTTCAATACTTCTGGGAGGCAGAGGGTGGTAGTTGGGTACCTCCCTCTGCCACCCTCAAGTACATCAAAGTGCTACAGTAATTCTGGGGCCCAAAGGAAGGAGACAGCATTTGCATAATTTAGCAAAATAATTGATCAAAGTTGCATTATTTACTTTGAAAAAAAAATATGGTTAACTTTTTCTATCTCAGTTCTAAGAGAGCACTTATTTAGAAATTGAGTAGGAAAGCTAATGTGTTTTCAGAGACAGAAATTTAGTTTTCCTTGAGAGCAGGATCAAGAAAATAATTACAGGCTTTCCTGAGCAAAATTTAATTCTTCTGCTGACATCTATATTAAGAGTTTGTCAGTTAGTGTCTCAACAATCTTTTTACCATAGATCCAAAAGAGATAAAAAGCAGTTGTAAACAGAGCATAGTAACTGTTTCGATTGCAGGAACAGCTATAGGTGAAAGATCTTCACTGTAGGTGCATGAAGACAGTAGTGCAGAGAGATCCTATTAAGGGGCTCTTCTCATTGCAGTCATGTTCAGTAGTTGTATATACCTGAAACAAAATACCAAAACTGCTGAGGTCTTCAAATTACATAAATATTTGAGGTGGTGTCCCTTAAGAACACACAATTTAATTCAATGAAATACGAGAACATAGGAAGCAGTGACTCTAATCAAGATTTGTAAAGGTTATAATGCAACATTTAATTGAACAATTCATCAAGCACTACAACAGGTTATGAAAAAGCACTTATATCTTGGACACACATACATAGGCAAATACCAAGTAGAACAGGGAAAATATTTTTATCACATATTTCACTGGAAAGCTATATCAATTTCTGGTGTTCATTTTGAATACAAGGGGGAAAAAGGAAAAAAAAAGGAAAAAAATTAATAAAGGGTATTGAAAAATAATACAATATCTGAGGTGGAAGAAAAGGCCAGACTCACAGAGTCATACCTACCCAAAATTTACATCACCAAATAATTTCTGCACCAGGACTTTGAAGGAACTGGCACCAGAGACTCCAAAGCCAGAAGTAAGTAATTTGAATCTATCTTATCTGGGACAGTCTCGGAAAATGGGTAAAATTAATATATATTTCATAAGGGAGAAGAGAGAGCAAATCAGATCTCAGTAAAGCACAATGAATTTTAAAATACTGAAACAAGAATTAAAAGAAGATAGGGAGAAAAACTGGATAAAAGCAAGGTGTATGCTAAGATACACCTTGTAGAGAAGGGAACTGCAAAATATCTAATTCTGCAGTTGTTAGCAAAACATTAAGGCCCAGTGGCAAATCGAGAGTTATCAGTTAAATTGCAGGAAATGAAGACTGCTACAAGAGCTGGAATTTTGAATGAATGAACTCATGCAGATTGGCAGATAAGTAGCTAGAAAACTGCCTCAGGCACAACCTCCAGGAAAAGGTTCTTGAATAGAGCAAAAGACAAAACTAATTATAAATAAATAAATAAATTAAAGGCTAGTAACTTGCAAGAAGTGGTAAGTCATCAACAAATGTGTGTGAAGAAGATACATGGCTTTGTTCCTAGTGTATGCTGTAAAAAATACTTTTCCAGTATTCCATTATATGACTAACTAAATTGAGCAGTCTGTGGTTATCATCAGAGCAAATTTCTCCCTGTTCACTTTTCAAGAGTACCAGAGACAACCACAGTGGAACATGGAGCATAACAGCAAAACTGACTTTCCTCACCTTTGAACTCTTTCAGAGGAGTGTTGAAATTATTCATTTCTATGTGGATGATGTCTTTCAGAGCTATTTCAGAGCAAAATAGATGTTTGTAAGCAAGAATACCATAAAAGGTCCCACTTTTAATATGTATGGCCATGTATTTGTTTGGGAAGTGATGGTATGCTAACTGGGGAGCGCAAGTGCTGCCATCTGACTCCTCTAACCATTTACAGCTAAGCAAGATGATTTGGACTTTAAATATTTACCAACAATGCAAGTAACAGCTGTATGAGCACACCCAAATAATTAATGTGCTAGGGGAAAATGTGGTCTGAGTGTGGATGTTCTTATGAAGGGAAAAAGAGGCAAAACACAGAGTAAAAAAAATAATATGGGAATTATTTGTTCAGCTTTAATCTTCATAATCATTTTCAAGCCACAGTTTAATGACGCTCTTTCTCCAGTTAGAGACACAGCCAGCAGTTGTAGTTTCATGAATTGCCTTCTTTCATCTCTTCACTTCATCCTGTGAGACTCATGACTCCATCTGTGGGAATATTGAACATACGGAGAGATATCAAACTCTCAGACTGTTCTCTGTGGCCTTTCAAATTTTTTGCAATCAATTTCAATTCTTTTGGGTAAGTTTTTTCCTTGGCCTGTTGGAACTTTCTTCCATTCAGTTTCTCTAGCCAGTTGTGCATCCCAATCTCCCCAGATTCTGTGAATCCCATGTCTCAGGGACACACTGTACCAGGTGAGGCCATACTTTGTGGTCAGCCAGCCAGCCTGCTGTAGCTATAGAAAAATGGGGAGAAAGGAGAAAGGTTCAGATGCCCAGGCCCTTGCTGGAAGGAGGGAGAAAGCATAGTAGAGGCAATACCCTTGGACATGAGACAAAATATCTGCCAAGAAAAGGGGTCCTGTCCTGTGTTTGCACCTGACGTCCCCTCAGGATGGGCCCTCTCAGCAGTCAACACATGCAGCAGTGGAAATAATCCACATTTCACAGGAGAGTTGTGCAGGTAAGGCAAGGACCCATCATAATTCTGGTGAAACAAAAGTGTGGGTCTCATTGCAATAAAAAATTCATTTTAGACTAAGATCATTCAAATATTTGTTTTAACTTATTAAGCTCTGAGCAAGCATTTGGTATTTTGTTTCACCTAACTAAATGAAAAGAAACTAGGCCCAAGCCTTCAAAAGTAGTTTGTCTCTACCTCCTTCTGAAGTTAATGGCATCTGTTCCCCCAAACAACTTTTAGAATCCAGCTGGACCACTGAAGTTATTATTTTAGTTGTATTTAAATATCTCTCAGCTAAAGCTACTGTCAGCTTCAGTATGTTTTACTTCTAACTAAGGATTTAATCCAAATCATCTAAAAGCTTTTAGATTGGGTTGTTTTTGAATGTATGTAGACACAACAGACATACAGTATTGCAAATAAAATAAAAATTATAATACTACAGACCGGATAATAAGGATAGTCTTAGTTGTTTAAATGTCATATTCTGGAGTGACATATTCTTTTCCTGTTGTAAGTGAAAACATCAATACTTCTGTGATAGAATGTGAAACTATGTAACAAACTTGCAATAAAAGCAGGTCTTTGGATAATAAATCTGTTCTGAATCGGGTAAAAGGTTTTGGATTTTTTTAATCCAGAGCAGCAACATGGGATTTGCAGAGCATTTTCAGTGCTCATTTGCACTTCACTTGGTAGGCGAATGTTCCTTTTTGGAGGCTGAAAATACTTGGCAATCTTAATATGTTCAGCAGCACACATGTGGGGAGAGAATACAAAAAAAATCTCTAAAATTGTTAAGGACACAGTTAACTGTTTTTAGATGGATATTTGTTTTGTCATATGTGCTGCAAGAGCAGGAAAAAAAGATTCCAGATCCAAGTTTCTGACCACGAGTTAGGAGCCTTGGGTTCCACTTATGGTATGGCTCTTTCCATAACTTACTGTCTGACACCAGTTAAATCATGTAGGAACCAATGTAGCAAAACACTTAAACATGGACCTAGCTTTAACCTCAAAGCTGTCCTGCTGAAACCACTGCACAAGTTTTTGTGTACACCCCTTTTTTGAGTAAAGAAGAAGTTTGCAAACGGGTGGTAGCAGTATTTCCCTCTTTGACAAGTTTATTATAAAAGCATACCAACTGGTGCTTGTGCAGTCTATGGCCATTTGTTCTGACAGAATACATTAGCATTTGTACCTGGATATATTTTATACATGGAAATTACTTAAGGAAGGCTTAAGACAAGCCCCAAATGCTTCTTCTGAAACAAAGAGCAGAAGACTAAGTACCTGATTATGATGCCCATTTTTATTTGGCACCAGAACTTACACTAAAGCATACATAAAGCTTTGTCAAAAGTAACGTTCTCTCTCATCACAGATGAATTCACTTTTCCTTGTGTATTCTATTCCAGGACTCAAAATCTGCACTTAGCAGGAGTACTTACAACATGTTCTCAGAGAAATCACCCAGGTCTCTCTCCTTGTCCCTACAAGCTCATTGAAAAAGCTGAATGACTGCATCACACACTAATCTGAAGTTACCTGTTTCAGTTTTGGAACCTCAATACAGTGAATTATGAAAATCAAACTTCACCAAAGGAAGAAAAAAAGAGAAAAGTTCTCCATGGCTTTTTGACAGCATTTCAGTTAGAATATTTATCAGCTTCAGGTGAAATCCAGGACTGCATGATAAAACTTGAAGGACATTATCATGATCATGCAACTAGATCTATTTCAAATAGTGGGGATGCTTGAGTCTGAAAAGGAAAAAAAAAAAAAAGATCAGAACTTCATCCAGCAAAAGTCACAGAATGCCAAAAGCATGAAGTTTCAATTTTATCAGAAAAGCAGTAAAAGAAAAAAAAAATAGCATATTCCACTTCATTGGGATTTCTTCTAATGTAGGAGAGTTCAGCTCTTCCCCAACATCAAGCTAAGTCAGAATGTCAGTGATAAACCCCTAGACAAAACCATGGAACATTTGGTGGAGATCCATCAAATCAGTTCTTTCTGAGATAGTGCCATACAGAATCCTGACATTCCCCAGTGATTTTCAGTAATGTATGTTACCTTGCACGATGTTTACATGATCCAGAATGGAAGGTCCCTAGGGCTGGTACAAAAGAAAACAGTAGATTGAAAAAGGCACAGGGAGGTGCATAAAGAAATGAGAAGTTAAGGATGTGTGCTCATGTCAGATGTGCCGGTCTGAAACAAAATGCAATGAAAGGTAAAACACTACAGAAAACCCTTAGTATGAGATCTACAGCTACCTCAGTTGTGTTCCTATATGTTAGCAAATCTGATTTTATAATCTCTCTAATTACCATTGTTCACTTTCCCTTTGCAGTGAAATTGCAGGTGAATTGAGATATGTGAACATTATTCCCATGTTTGCATGTGTACCTTGGCTCGCTGTGGAAAGCAGAGTGCATATTTGTTTCTTTGAGACATTCCATCAGGAATCTTGGAAAGAAGATGTTCACCTCTTCCAAGGTGGCCAGGGGAACGTGAGCAGTGAGCATTTTCACGGTTGTGGAAAGAGTACAATCAAAACTGTCTTCTCAAAGGTCATCATCCTATATATAAACTACTCAGCCCAAAGCAGTATGCTATCAATCCTTCATTCCTACAACACTCACAGAGATGAAAAGGAAAGATTTGTTATGAGGCAGCTGGTTAAAAGCTGTCACAATAAAATTTGTCTCTTCACTTTATTTTAATTTTATGGACTTAAAAATTTCTATTGCAAAAAGGCTTTCCATATAAACATACAAATAATTCATGAAACTATCTCAAAGGTACCTTCTTGGTCTCTTAAACACTTTACTGCACTCTCTTCTCCAACCATAGTCCCAGAGCAGCTTCCTGATGAGAGTTATCCCAGTGCAGTTCAAAGTCTTGTGGAAAACACACCATACAGCTACATATATAGATATAAAGACTATGTCTTAATATAGCAGGGGGAATGAGTAAACCCAGTAGAATTTGAGGTTTTGTGAACATCATTAGCTATTTTTTAAAATTCTTGAGGTTTTGCAAAACTGAAAACCAAATGTCTTAGGAAGACAAAAATGCCCTCACCCTCCTAGCTTGGCTCCCAGACCCTGTGAGAAAGGGGAAGGCTCCTTGGCTCCTGCTACCCTGCAAGGCCAAGGCCAGCCAAG
The DNA here is from genome assembly GCA_013400735.1 of Pomatostomus ruficeps. NCBI lineage: Eukaryota > Metazoa > Chordata > Aves > Passeriformes > Timaliidae > Pomatostomus > Pomatostomus ruficeps. The sequence continues at coordinate 34,780 of VYZT01053621.1, forward strand.
TTGGAAGGAGCTTCCATGGCAAAAGGAAAGGGAGCAGTGCTTGCATTGGCATTTTCTACTGTAGTGACAGATTGAGTCTTTTGAAGTCTTCTGAGTTCTGAAACATCAACACCCTTTTCTACTGGAATTTCAGATTGTGATGGGCGAAGGTAATGACTTCCT
>VYZT01053621.1:35061-46330 GCA_013400735.1 Pomatostomus ruficeps
GGGGTTGTGTTAAGATTTGTGAAGTTTATCCACCTTTGCATTTGCCAGGGCTACGCTTCCTGGATTCTGCAGGCAACTGAGCCAAATCCATGCCTCTTCACAGGAGCTGCAGGATTCTTTCACAGATATTTTGCAACCCCAGTTCAGGACCCAGCAGCTGAGATCATGGTCTTCTCCTTTGACTTCTGAAATGCATCTGCATGTCATGGCAGGTTCTGTGTGTAGACCTACCACAGGGATCCATCCTTCTGGCTCCCTGTGAAGCATGATGATAGAAGCTGTGCTGGCTGCTCCTCAGCATGTTGACCTTTAAAATTCAATGGTTGTGACTGAATCCTTGCTTGTGGAGATAGTTTCCAGTCCTCTTAACATGACAAGGATCGGCCTAAGAGTGAGGTTTCTTGCGTGCCGCTTTCACTAGCCCCGAGGCAAGGGTTCCTCCATGAGTAGTACGGCTCAGTAAGCCCTCAACGCCTTCCATGGACTGAAAGGGGATGGTGCGTCTTGCGCAGAAGAGCGGGACCGAGGTGCTGGGCTCACTTGAGGAGCTGCTGACTGACCTCCAGCCAGCACTTTGCCAGCTGAGCAGGGACGTGACCGGGGCAAGTGTTGATCTTGGGCTTTTGTAAAAACTTAAAAATAAAAAGGATAAAAAATGAGAGAATTGAGCCTTCCAGAAAGCCGGGTTTTGCCGTGGTGGAGGCAGGAGCGCCGAGCTTCCAGCGGCATGTGCCCCCGGGGGAGCCGGGCCGGCCGGCGGGGCCGAGAACGCGCTTCTCGCCCGCGGGGACCGGCCTCGGGACGCCCCGACAGCGGGTCCCGGCCACGCTCCCGTCCCTGCTGCGGGGCCTAGCGCCGCCTCCCGGGGGCTCCNCGCGATGGCCCCACAGGTAGGCGAGGTGGGGAGGGGGCGGCGGGGGTTGTGTCACCGCCGCGGAGGGGCGAGCCGGGGGCGCGCCCCGGCGCTGCTGATTGACAGCGGGGCCCGGCCCGCAGCCCATAAAGGCGTCGGCGCGGGGCTGTGGAGGGACTTGCGACGGCGTCGGCAGCAGCAGCATCGGCCCACATCGCGCTCCGCTCCCGACCGGCTTCGCCCCGCAGAGCCCAGCGCACCATCGGCGCCCCGATGCCAGGTGAGGCGCAGTGCCGGGAAGTGCCGTGCCCGCCGCGGAGCCTCCTCGGGGGGCGGAGGAGGCTGTCCGCCCGCTCCTCCCCGCCCGCTCAGAGCTCGCCTTGGGCAGCCGCCCTGCTGCCGACCCCGCGGGGACTCGGGGAGGGTGCGAGGTGAGGGGAGCAGCCGCGGGACAGGCGGGTGCGTGACACCTGCCCGCTGCAGCCTCTCCGCCGCCACGCCCGCCGGCCGGGCACGGCCAGTCCCGCCGGGAGCCGCTGGGTTCGAGAGGTGAGAGAGGCATCCTGGCGGCTGCCTGTAGTTGGCTGTAGCGGTGGTACCCTGGGGATGCCAGCTAATAAGAGTTCCCCGTAGGACAAAGAAAATGTAGGCAGGAAGCGCTGGCTGCATCCCCGAGTCCTTGCAAAAATGTGTGGAGTTGGCAGTGCTGAAGTTATTTGGCTGTACCCAGAGAAGTGGATTTCTACACATTCCAGGGAATGCTTCTGCTCCATTCATTGTGAGTTGAGACACATATGGAGATGCAATTATGTGGTTTATAACTGCACAGTGCTACAGGAAAAACCCGGCATCACGTTAAGAGTCTCTTTATCCAGCTATGGTTGGGTACAGAGGATTGTGTATATATATATAGAAGAGAGAGGAATTTGTATCATGGCACTGAAAAAGGTACTGTAAAGTACCCCTATTACTTAGAACCATTATCTAGTTTAGATCTCATTATCCTACAAAGATTTTTGCCTGAATATTGTGCTCCAAAGTAAAGATGTGCTTGGAATAAACTGTATCTCCTTTAGTGTCATATGGTCTCTATGCCAGCTACTGAAATTTAATGGGGAAAATAATAATGTATATTTCCTGTATGTCATTCCTCATTAATATTAAAGACATTTCCATAAAAAGGATCTTTAATAATTCCTCTTCCCTTCACTTGATGTCACATTTTACTTCTGCCATCAAGAATAGACCCAGAATAAGTATGACAAGGATCAGTCAAAATAAAAATTCTGATTTTATATGTATAGTTGATGTTTATGGCATTTCATGAGGAAATTTTCACTATTCATAGTTGATAAATATGATTTCCCTAACACTTACTACTTTTTGGTTTATTCATAGGAGTTATGCTGGAGAGGAAAGGGTTGTTGTGGCTTGCTGTCTTGATAACCCTGTGGGTTTCCTCAAATGCTCAGGGTAAGTTCAGACACTTCTTAACTGGATACAGAGTAACTCCCAAAGTTAAAAGTTGTTGAAAAATGTTGGTTTACCTGAACTACAGTGGGCAAAGTAATCAAAAAGGATTTTGTTAGAAGTGCCTGGGGTATTTTTGGGTAGGTGTACGTTGCCAAAGCTAAATGAAGATTTCTCAATATATCTCAAAATTGCTTTCTTTAGAAATTATTGATTAAAATGTATGCAATCCCAGAAATAATTGATATTATATTTTTCTGTGTGGTGGAAATGTATGGTGAAAGTAACATAAACAGAATCACTGAGTGGGATGAACATTTTAAAAATATAGAGGTAGAGAAATAGACATCTACAGACCAAATATAAGTAGAATGCAGATTTGACACAGTGCCAGACCCTCATTTACATCTGGCTTCTTGGTTGCAGTCTTTAAAAAGCAAATATTTTTTTTCCTGTTGTCGTGTAGGCACACGGATTCTCATAATTCGATTTTCATTATTTGGTAGTTAAAATATAGAAATAATCTCAAATTCCTTATCCATTCATATCTCCTTAAATATGTAATGAATAAATTGCTACATGCATCCATGTGTAGGCATGTATATAGCATAAATATATACAGAAGTATATGCTATATAGTGCTATAAAAGATGAAGCTATATGTATAAATATATAATCAAAAGTATTTGCACACATAGAAGGAGAGAATTGTCATGTAAGTGAAAATGTCAGGTAGAAAATACAATTCACTTGCCTGGCTAGTGGGAACAGTTCCATTTGTGGAAGTGGGAAAGTGCTGGGTTTACTCTGCTGGTCCTCAATGTCTGTCATATAATTGCAGTTACTAAGTATACTGTGCAGAGTAGTTTCTTGTAAGACTTTGTAGCTGCATTGTCACACGCTGTTAACTTTTTCAGATGGTAACAAGGAAGAGGAGACTGCCTTTGATTTACTTCAAGTCAGTAACATAAACCGGAAGACAATTGGAGCAAAAGTATTCCGGGGCCCAGACCCCACGGCGCCAGCCTATCGTTTTATTCGGTTTGACCACATACCTCCATGTAGACCGGAGAAACTAAAGAAGATCGTAAAGCTAATCCAGCAGAATGAGGGCTTTATTCTTTCAGCCACCCTGAGGCAGGACAGGCAATCTAGAGGCACTGTCCTTGCTTTAGAGGGTCCCGGCATCGGTGAGAGGCAGTTTGAGATAATTTCCAATGGCCGGGCCAACACCTTGGACCTCATCTATTGGGTGGATGGCTTCCAGAACATGATTTCCCTGGAAGACGTGGACCTTGCTGACTCACAATGGAAGAACCTCACTGTGCAGATAACAGGGGAGAACTACAACCTCTATGTTGGCTGTGACCTTATTGACAGCTTCATCCTGGAGGAGCCTTTCTATGAGCAGCTGAAAGCGGAGAACAGCAGGCTGTACGTGGCGAAAGGGTCCACTCGGGAGAACCATTTCAGGGTAGGTGACCTACAGAAGCTTGGGTCTCTTGTGTGGTAAGAAGGTAACTGCAAGTAGTTTGGGAAGATGTAGGAGGCACAGTTTTGTTCTCCCACTGCCTCTTGGATTTGATGGTGTCACAGGCGTTCCCAAGCAGACTTTCTTTAGAGTGTGCTTTTATTAATTGCTGGATCTGTGTTGTGAGATTTCAGGGTTCCTGAAAGCAAAGGCCTGGCAAACCAAAGTATGTAAAACCAATTTTTGGGCTTTCCCATGCAACCATTCCTTTTCTTTTCTAGGTGTAAGTCTTCTAGAGATGTTGGATTTTTGTGGCGACTTGTAGAATTCTTTTCAAATTTCTTAAAGAACTGTTCTTCCATTGAAATATATCTATTCAAATAATGAGAACATGCCAATATTTTTATTTTTTATTTGAAAGAAGAAGAAAAAAGAATTTTTAATGGAGCTGAAGCATGTGGTATTGGTCCATCCTGTAACAAAACATCCTGGTTTGCCATTTTGAACATTTCTTTTCAATTTAAATTAAAATGAGAGGAAAAATATGAAAAAGTAAAAAGAATAAAAAGCTTTAATCAGTCCTGTAGATGAGATTCTTTTTCTTTTTTTGGAAAACATTTGAGATGAAGCGATTATAAGCTTTCTGGTTTTTCTATCAAATGAAAACTACCTTCTGCCTCATATCATATAGTGATGTGATCTGGCCCAACTGTTTTAAGAATGGCTTCTTTTCACTCACATCTGAAATCAAACTTGAACTCATGGCTCCAAAAATTTCAAAAAGCCCTCTCTTTCTCATCATGTTTTGCCATCTAGTTTTCAGCCAGAGCCTGACATGCTGGAGTTTGGTTCCATGGGGTGACCAGTTTTGGCAGGGAAATCAGAAGTTCTTGCCCACAGCCTCTCCATTCCTACCTCCATGACTAAGTCACTCCATCAGTAGTGCTCATACAGCTGATTCTGAAGCTGTACTGTTAAGTGGCTCACTGAAACAATCTGGTTTTTAGTTAATTTTCTTCTTTGAGGTTTTTTTTTTCCCAAGTGAAATAGATACTAGTCTGGTTTTAGAGTGGTGTCTCAGGGTAGTGTCAGCACGAATGAGGAGGCAGTGAACTGTAGTGCATGGGAATAACTGGTTAAGAATGGAAGTGCTGTGGTGCAGGAAAGTTGGCTTTGACCTTATGACAAATGTCTTGTAGAACTACAATCTAAATTCACTATGAAAATGGAGATTTGAGCTCATAGCAGATTAATATATTTTACTATGACGAGTTTCAGAACATACCTAGCTTTGTGGCTTAAAGTACTGGAATTGTATATAACAAACCTATAACGATCTTTTTTTCTCTGTGTCAGGTTTAATGCCTTGTAGATTGTTTTTTATATATTTGCTTATGCCTGAATCCCACCAGTAGCATGGGATTGAGAAAGATTAGTTATTGGTTACTCAAAAATTGATTTTACTGTTATTAATTGCTTTTTAAAATTATTATTACAGGGTCTTTTGCAAAATATTCAGTTAATCTTTGATACTTCAATAGAGGATATTCTGCGTAAGAAAGGATGCCAGAGAAGCCAGTCAAGTAAGGCTTTTGTTATCTTATTAATACTGTTCAGTTGAATCTGAAAATTAGAAATGTCAGTGGTGACATATTATCCTAAAACCATGCAACAGATCCCTCCGAAATGAAAAGAATGATTGGTGGTAATGGGGACTTATATGTTTAGATGATGTCATTTCTACTCTCTAGACTATTATTTTAGTTTGGTTGCTTAGGTTTATAACTGAGCCTTGGTTTCTAAGTTGGGAAAAAATGTTGAGCAAGAAATTAGTAGAAATGGAAAGAAAAATGCATATATGTGAAAATATATATTTTCTTACATGAGTTTTCTGTGATTCTTTGAGCACAAGACAGGTAATGTTGGTTCTGAATTATGCTGCTGACTGTCAATGGGCCCAAGAACTAGTCTGCCATTCTTAAAAATGCTGAGTTCCTTGGTGATATCTTTGTTGACTGGAAGAGGCTTAGGGTTTGAATCCCAAAGTATTGTCAATCAAAACAACCTCAGAAAAATAAGAAATCAAAGGAGGAGATGCAGAAGGCATGTATGTTACCGGCTGATATATGTTCTTGTTAGCCCAGTTCATGCTTACCCTGCCAGGAGGGGAGCACTCTCTGTGTAGAAGTGCAGTGGATTCCTCATCAGAGAATTAGGATTATTTGTCAAATGTGTGCTAAGGTTTTGTACTCAAGCTCATAGGAGGTGCTGACTGTTCTACGTTACAGTGCTTGTAGCTGACAAGAGCCCAGTCAACAATCAGAGCCATCTGAATCTGTCAGAGGAATGTGGTGGGTACATAAGGCAGTCAGGACTTCAGGATTTTGTTTGAAACTCCTGTCACCTGAAATGCCATTATTTTTTTACTTTGCTAAAATATGTGACACAGAGAAAATAAGTTAAGCAGATTAACTCAATTTATTCATTGTTTATGCAAACCCCAGAAATTAAACCATAGCAGATCTTCAAAGGGATGTTACTGTACCTCTGCTATGAAGAGGAAGCTGATGGGAGCCTAAAGGAATAATTGAAATCTTCATGCTAATGCATAATTTAAGAGGAATTTTTGTACAGTTATAAGCTGCTGATAATCTACAGATAATATTGGGGGATGCTGCTAGTGACAATTACCACAGCTGAAAAGCCATGAATAATGTTACTGACCACAAGGTACATATTTTCACATTTTGATGGCCCACTTGTTGAGCTGTGGTACAGGCATTAAGATGACATATTTGTGTTAATGTCCCATAACAGCTAGTCATATGTTACCAATGAAGTTCCCTCAGCCCTGAGGACACACAAGGAGACAGGACTGTGTTTTCCCAATGTATCTTTAAGCCTAATATGGGAATGTGGCATATGCTGAAATGATGTCTTGGGAATGCTGTTTGGTTGAGGGTGGGAAAGTATGTCTGTAGTGTGGTGGCTGCGAATCCTTTAGACAGGATTTATACACTGCGCTGAATAGGGAAGATGACAAAAACACACCTAAATAAGCACATCAATAAAATCCCTTCTTGAGCTATACCAACAGAATGACATTTGCATATGTGAAAGGATGCACATTTTGCTCTTCTGGTTTCTCATTTTAAAGATAATCATATGGTCTTTAGGAAATTAGCAGGAAGCCAGCAGCAGAGAATTGATTTCCCAGTCATCCCCAGGCATCTTCTTTCAGTCACTGCCAAGTACCAGTAGGAAGTGAGGATTTAGTTCTTCTAACATAGTTTTGGTTTATGTTTCCTGCTGAGATTGCAACTTTATTAATGTCCTCAGAATGTTCCGGTCAGGGCACACTCCATGTTGGCTTGAAAAATATGACATTAATGATCTGAGAAGTGCTATGGGGGGATCTGAGAAATCTAGTGTTTCAATGTGGTAGGAAAATTGCGTTCTTTCCAGGGAATCAAAAAGGAGCTGAAATAAACTATTATGACACAGAGTTCTGATCTGCTACGTGGTTTTCTCCCATCCTGTAAATGAAGCTGGACAATTACTTCAACTTTGGAAAACTGCAAACAATTTTTTGTAGACCTTGGTTAGCGGCAGATGTTTCATAGCTAATTTAAAAGCACATCAAGCTGATAATTTTAAGTTTGGTTGAGAAGTAATCACTTAATGTCATACTGTGGGTTGGCTCTTTGTTCTTTTATTTTTAGCCCTCCAGATGAATGAAGAATACTTTGCTCCTCTTTTCATTTCCTTTTATATTTAAATATAACACTTTACATTGTATGGTAAAGCATCAAATCAAGCCCTTAACATTTCTGAAGCTTTGCCATCTTCAGTGATTTGTCAACACTGAATGGTATTGGGGTTTTGAAGCATATGTTTTATGGCACATGTTCCTGTGCTGGTTTCTTATTTTTAAGTTGCTATATCCTTTGCTTGTCTTTTATCTTTGCTAACCTTGAGCTATTCCAGTGTCACTAAATCTGGTAAATAAGTCTTTATTGAGAGATAGGGCAGTATGGATTTTTGTATAGCTGATACCAAATTTGAGTGTACCATGGAGTCCTTGGAGAAAGCTTACATGGAATCCATAAGACATTTACCTGATGGAGATTTAAATGCTTAACAGAACATAGACTATTTTATTTAGTTATCTATATGCTTTTTAAATTAAAGTCATGCTTTCTGTTATTTTTCAGGAATTTGCTATATATAGGGATGTCTTTCAAAATTATATTAAACATGTCCAGTTCTCCCTGTCTAATGCATGCAAAGTTCTGTTTTAATTATAGTCTGCCTTCTGGAGGAGTGTTTGGAGTGACAAATCAAATACTCTGTCTGATCTTAGCTTGACCTCCATTTCACCTCAGAATGAAACTATTGTTATAACAACTCCACTGAGCTTAACACTGGGCAGTGCAATATAGAGCAGCCCAAAGTCTGGTATACATTGCATAATGGTCCAAATTTGATCCAGCCATGGAATTTATGGACAAAATAGGGACAGCGACTTTCTGCAAGGAAACTCTCTCTTCCTGCCTTTTTCTCTGCCTTGAGAAAATGTGATAGGTCATGAAAAAATCTGAAATCTTTTGTATCTGAGTGGAGGAAATGGGTTTGCTTTTTTGATACTGTGTCCTTTTGCTAGCCTTCTTCATAAATGAGTATGTTGCAGTGCCAACAATTTTTAAGTGAGGGCCATGTGAGACACAGCTTGGCTGTTAATTTTGTAAAGGGAAGGCCTATAATTGGAACCAGCTGACATCTAACTCCTCTTTTACTCATGGGTATAATAAGCATGAAGCTGTGCCAAAATAGATGTGTTTAAACTCTACCCACGGGTGCCAATCTGTGATTTCAGCAGGAATCTGTAATCTGTGGAAGAGCTTTGTATATGCTGCTCTTCTCTTTCATTCTCTTGCTACCAGCTGAAGTGAATACCATCAATGAGAGCACTGAAATCCTTCACTTGAGCCCCGCTGTCACAACAGAGTACGTGGGTGAGAAACCAGAGAAGGCCGAGTTCTGTGACCGCTCCTGTGAAGAGCTGGGATCAATGTTCACAGAACTCACCGGTCTGCGCATCGTGGTGAACAACTTGGCTGATAACCTCCAGAAAGTGGTAGGTACCTATAAGTCTGGAGAACTGACAGAGGTGTGCTGTGCAGTGCTCTTTCCTTCCTTATTTTTTGCTGGGGCAGTTCATAGAGATTGCTGTATTACATATGAACACCTGTTAGTATACCTACATAATGTAAAGATACGCTCTTTTCATTGTGACTGGTTAGGTAGTTCTTGAGTATAACACTTTAATCAAGGCTTGGTTTTCACAGGCTGGGTTTAAAAGAGCACACACACATGCATTCATACACAGGGGAAATCAATCCTCCTAAAGGTTTGGAAATTGAAAGCTAGCAATCCCAACTGCATACTATTAAAGACTTATTACCATGTTTACACCATTTATGAATACATCAGTAAGTGGCTATATGGGGTACCTAAACTCTAAGTAGATGTATGGGATTTTCATATTTGAAGTATGATAGTGATGTTTTGCTGGAGTCTGCCCCTCTTCTTATTTGGAACCAGTTAATTATTTCTGGAGGGATTTTATTACTATGTTGTACGTGTCAGGAGTAAAATCTTCTCACCTAAAGATGAGCTGTGCTAGAGGAAAGCAAAACGGCTAAGAACAGATTTCTCTTAGTATTGTGTGACTGTGTTTGTACCATTGTTAGAAGAATTGCTATGCAGTGCTGCAATACTTGAGATCATCTTCCTTATGTAGATAAATATGTAAAAATACATTTTTAATGGAAGAATTAAGTCCAGTTGTGTCTCAGTTTTTTCTATTGAAAACAGTTTGCTTATGAAATACAGAATTTGTTTTCATTAACTTCATCTTCTAGTCTGAAGAAAACCAAATTATGTGGGAACTGATTGGGCCTAACAAAACACTGAAGAACCAACCGGTTTGCTGGCAGGATGGCCGTGTCTTTGCAGATAATGAAAGCTGGATTGTAGATAGCTGCACCAAGTGCATTTGCCAGGTAAGGTTTTGGAAAAATTCTTCTCTGCAGAAATGGATAGCGGGTTTAATCCGGCTCAACTGTCCAGATCAGGTCATATTTACTTAGAGCTTGGCTGGACTTAATGACATTTATAAAAAGTAGTCCCCATGTCCATGGTAGTTGGAACAAAACAAAGTATTTCCACACATGAAACTTCCTCAGATGTCCACCTTCATTTTACCTCTGTCTGTGAGCATAAATCAGTAGGCTGATTTTTTTGCCTTTAGGATTCGAAAATTGTGTGCAATCAAATCACCTGCCCAGCAGTCTCCTGTGCTGATCCAGCTTTTGTTGAAGGTGAATGCTGTCCAGTCTGCTCTCATTGTGAGTATTTAGCCAAGGAGAAAGATAGGTAGTCTTTGGCATTATTTAAAATCACTACTAGTGTTTTTGAAAGCTCGAAAGAGGTAATATGTCAAGGCAGGTAAGATCAAATATAAAACTTGTATGTATACAAAATCATGTGAAGTAACTTGGATGTTCGAAGTTACCCTCTGAAGGATTTGGTCTGTCTTCATTGATTACATTGGTTGCTCAGAATTAAGATGATAACCTGCCTAGCTACCTTGGGCATAAAATGTTGAAAGCATGTTTCTCCCCAGTCATGTTTCATGTTTTTTTGCCCATTCAGAGCATGGGGCATATTCTTACAATGTGCACTTGGTCATGTTCACCATTATGTAGCTATCAAAGGTAGGGCCACATCTCATCATACTGACCTATATTCTGAAGCCAAAGGCAGTTTGAACTCCGTTCATGAATATCCAGGATTCTTATCTGAGCTAACCTCTCATTATATTACACCATAATTCCGTAACTTAAGTGTCAGCTTGGGAAAGCAAAATTAGAAAAGGAAAGATCTAAATATTAAAGTACATATTCTACAGAAAAAGAGAAGTGAGTATCTTCTAAATACGATAGTAGAGCAACTTTCAAAACTAAGCATTTCTTCTTACCTGTTGCTCTGCAGCTGATATCAGTGAGGAAGGCTGGTCACCATGGTCTGACTGGACAAAGTGCTCAGTTACCTGTGGCTCTGGGACTCAGATGCGAGGAAGGTCATGTGATGTCACCAGGAGTGCTTGTACAGGCCCACACATCCAAACAAGGATGTGCAGCTTTAAGAAATGTGACCATCGCAGTAAGTAATAAAATTTTTTGGACATCTCAAAGCAAAACCAAGCTTAGTCAGGACAATATGTACTTGAGAAATCCTATATGCACAATTAAAATAGCTATCATCAGATTCCTTGTCATTTTTCCCCTTTCAGATATTCCTCCCTTTCCTGACAATTTAATAGTTATATACATTCTGGGCTCAGCTATGTTAAAAAAAAAAAAAAAAGTTGATGAATGATACTTTCTTTGACATTATGAACTGGAGTCTTT
>VYZT01053625.1:0-42017 GCA_013400735.1 Pomatostomus ruficeps
GGTTGGGTCACTGCTACAGAAACAGGCTCTAGTTTCCCGTGTGCTTGACTACCAGGGTTTGCAAGGTTTATGGCACAGGTCTCCTCCTCAGAAACAGACATGATTTTGTCACTTGCAGATGACATTGCAGCTACACCTGTTACTAAACCAAACCTTTAACAAACACTACTTTAGTTTGAATTTTCCTACCCTGTGACACAGTTGATTAGCTAACTTGTACTACAGCTTAAGCGTAGGGAAACAGTTTCTCCACCCCTTTCAGTTATGATTGCCTTTGGTGTTAATGAAGTATATTTGTAAATTACAGTGACACGAAGACCTACCTGTTAATCACCATTTGTCCTTACACTATCACAGTACAGTGTGCTAAATATGTTCATTTTCTACTGTGTTCAGCCAGTGCTTGGTTGTCCACAGCCAGTTTGTTTAGTTGACAGATTAATTGTGCCACAGATGCAGAGACGCTGGGGGAGGCCAGTGCAGCTCTGGCAGGATTATTCATGTGAGTGCGGTTCTGTGCAGTCGTTGATACATTAGGCTCACTGAGTGCACACTGACCCATCCAGGGAGGATACAATCGACCAAGGACAGCTCCAGCCTGCTCCAGCATGTGCAGGACAACCTGTAAGCCCAACAAGGCAAATTATGGTTCAGGCAGATCCCCTTGGATGCATGTGGGAGATGACTCTGGTGCTGTGGTTAGGGGCCTCTTACCACACCGAGCAGCACCGCAGGAACTTGGCCAGGTTGGCTCCACTCCTTGGCAAGCTCTTACAGAGCTGAGGAACCTCATGCAGAGGAACTCAAATAGTCCCATAATAATCATTTTAGGATGGACAGGTAACACTACGGCAAACAGGACCTGACAACACCACCACAGGTGGCTGTCTGGGATGTTCCCCTCTAACTATTGCCCAGGTTTCCCTGATACTCAGGGTGTTCCAGACCCTGCAAGCACCTCCCCTTCTGGCACTGCAGCTTCTTAAATGAGCGATGCTCCTGCCTTGGGCTGTAGTTCCCCAGGCACTTTGGTGGAGGTACAGTGAACTGACTCAGAGAATGGACTCACGTTCAAGCATTTAATTTCCAGATTACTTAGCAATTTGGTCCATGTTTTACCAAATACTACTGCCAGCCCAATGGAGGCAGGGCCATGGAGGTGGAAAAGAAGGGCTGGGGTGAGAAGAGGACTGCGTCTTGGATGTAGCACTGTTTTGTGTAAATTTAAGGTGCTTGCATAATTGAAAACGTACTTTTTGGTGTCAGACTGCTTACTGAATGTCTTTTGTGAAATGTTATTGAAACAACCAGTAGCAGAAAACATTTTAGACTTGCCAAATACCATAATAATTTCGCCTTCTAGTTGATTTTGAAGATAAAACTATTGTCCTGTTTACAAAAAAACCCCCAAAGAACCAAAGTGCAGAGTAAGTTTTTAATCATTTTCTTAGAAGTTCTATAATGTCTTTGTCTCAGTAAGTTCCACTGTAAAGTTTAGTTTTTTAAGGACCATGTGTGCTTAATATATGGCAATGTTAGGGAAATTGCTTTTGTATGGTGGAACCTTCCACACCGTTTGGACAAAATTGCTGTCAAAGCCTGAATCTCTCAAAACTTTTCTTGCTTGCATTATATAGGTCCCCTTTTACCCAATGCAAACAGTTTATTTTTTCTCTCTTTTTTTATTTCAAGATCCAATCCTTTGGCAGATTTCTGTTTTGTGTTTTGCTATATGCAAAGGAGTTAAAAAATTGCCTACTGATTTTCATAAAAACAGGCTCAAAATATGGCTTTATTTCCCTAGGATGTAAGTTAATAACTCCCAACTTCCAGAAATTAAAGGCAACTAACACAGAGGAATAATTTATCCTCCCTTGCAGCAGGAATTGTAAACCATAACTGAAATTAACGACTAAATCTTGATCACACACTTTTTATACTCTTGTTCTACAAGAGCAGAGCAAATCCTTGACATTTAAAGCACAGCTGAAATTGTGAAGCTGAAACTGTTTAGATTCTGTTAGAAGTACCTTTTGATGCAGTTACTCTCTTTGGTCCAGTGTAATCACTTAAGGAGAATTTTATAGATGTACTCCCTAAACATGTTATCCATTCTAACTCCCATATGAACACTTTAAATACTTCTAGAATCAAAATCTCCTTCTAAATTTTAGAGGGGAAAAAAATGAAATACTGAAGGGGAGTTTGAAAAAATGTGGGAATTATAAATTCAACCTAGATCTCGTTTACAGTGGTAAAAATCAAGAAGTACTCTCATTTCTGTAATGCACAACTGGGAAGGAGCTGGCAGTGGAGGGAGGACTATAACTGCCTTTCTCTCTGGGCTACATTATATAATCCCAAGCAAGAACAAAGCTGTGAGCTACATTTGTTAATCACAAATTTGAGGCAGAAATTTCTCACACCACTATAGAAGAGATACAATGCAGAGGTATTGCATTGATCTAAATCCACAGATTCAGCGCTCACTGTATAATTTAAAACAGTGCTCAATTTGGTCCAAAGATTTCTAGTCCACTTTCTGCACAATACTTAAAGGATGCTGAATGATGCTAATGCCTGTTGCAGGCTGACCTAGACAGCTGTGATTTGGAAATGAAAAACCAAAAGAACTGAGTGGCAAAGATTAAGCAACAGTGCTGAGGAAAAAAAAAAAGGAAAAAAAGGAAAATAAAGTAACACAAACAAGAGCAAACAATCAGTGAAGGCTAGGGAGAAAAAAGAATCCCGATAAACTAGTGAGAGATGGGGTGAGCTTCATGAAATAGAAGATATGTGCAAGTGGAATAGAAAGGTAGTAAGAGTTAGAAGATTTCTGTCACCTTTGGGGTAGAGCAGAGGAATGCACTCTACAAAATGAAGAGATTGTACATGTATATTTGCTTGAGTATAATCCCAGGTCCATTATCTTCAGCAGAAAAATCACCCACAGCTTCAGGTATTTGTAGACTTTTAAACCCCAACAGCAAATAGCTAAAATCAGTTTTCCTGGTTTTTTCTTTTTTTTTTNTTTTTTTCTTGGTTTTTTTTTTTTTTTTTTTTTTTTTTTTTTTAATGTACTCCAGTTGCTCAACCTTTAATATGTTTAGATATTTTCAAAAGACCATTTATGGATTAATTACAGAAACTCTTAGAGAAATAAATCCAGTTATGTCTACTTGTGAAGTCAGGATAGATACATGCTATGTGTGAGTGGAGTGAATTTATTTCAAGAGAACTGGAAATGTTTCCTGTGTTCCAGGTATGGCCAGATCATGATAACCGTTTCAAAGAAAAATGTAGGAATTGTAATGAAATTTAAATGAGTACACTTAACAGACAAGGCTTATTTTATGAAAATGGAGCTGAGAGGATTCTTTGCCTCTGTTGACAAAAGCCAGTTATTGTACTGATAGTTTAAACAAAAAAAGGCTAGCAAATTAATGATTATGCTCTCATTACAAGACATATACGAAAATCCTGTTTAAAGTATATGGACTGATGATTTGTTTCATGTACCCAAAAATAAAGCTTATCAATATTTCTGTATGACAGGTGAAATCCCAATTTTTCCTAAGAGATACAGGTTACCATAAAGGGAATGGGATATATTTTGTATTGTACTATCTTAAAAAACTCACCAACGTTTTGGTCATGACCATCTAAAGGACATTTCAGACTATCTGCTTCACATGGAATGAAAACCACCACACACTCCTTAAATGGACAGTGTAACATCACCCACTCCCTGCCTGCTCATCCCCAGCTGTACAAGCACAAGACTGATGCCATTATAAGCAGAGATAACACACGTGTATGAATATTGACTTTCTACTGCATCCAGGATTTCTTGTTTGAAATCTGGGACCAGTGAATGGTTTCAGACTAATTGCTTCCAGACATTTTTATTTTTTTGAGAAGTTTCAGGTTGTGACAGTTCTAAACTGCAGGAATCATTTTTAGAAGCCCTTCATTATAAAACTTCAGCATCTCTGAACCTATGGTTCATTATATTTTCAAACATTCAGAAACAAAGAGAAGAAAGGCCTGTATGTGAAATTTAAAATGGTCTGGTTACCATGGCAAATATATATATGCATTAGGATTTCCAAGGAAAAAAAGTAATTCATCGGTCAGGGCACATGTTGTTTTTTATTTCTTAACTTAACTGTAATGTTTTGGAACAAGTCTTACTTTCAGCAAAATAAATTGCACTCATAAACACTTAAAGCATTACAAAGTAGACACATTTTCTGGCAAAATATTTCTTAAAAATAACTTCTTTGTGAGATATACACACTGTATTCCAGTATCTCTTCACTAAACAAAGGAATGTATTCCCAATGAAATATAGAGAATCTGTGGAGTTCATTTAATTGTGCAGCAACACTATAAATTATGAAGGAAAGTACTGTGGCCTGTAAAACCACAGTGGAATGGCAATTAAAAGCTACAGAGAAAGCTAAGATAAATAAAGAAGATATTAATAGAACTATGGCACAGAAAAGGTCAACTGGTTCCTATTTACTTGATAAAATTAAAAGCCAATGCATCTGGTTCATACTGGCATAGTTCCACACTTTTCATGGAGTTGATGGTGGCATAATAAAGATCAGGAAGCACTGCTTACTGCACACCATGTTTTGAAAAATGCTGAATGGCAACAATTTGGCAGATTTTGGAAAATAATCTCTTTTTTATCTAAACTGAAAGGAAATGAAAGCTCACACTGAAAGTCTTGCAGAAGGGTGTTACAGACCTACTGGATGCCCATCTAATTATTGATAGATATTTCTTCATGAATTAAAATAGTACTAAACCTAAGAAAAATGCAGAGGAAAGGGACATCCTGAAGAAGACAGGAGCCCATTACTGTTTGTTGTAGTATGTGCTGTTCAAAACAGGGCTGCTGAAACACTCCTTGATAGCTGTGATACAGTTTTTCAGATATAATCCTCGCTCCCTCCTTAATAAGTACTTATGCAAAGGAAAAAAAGCTCTCACGAACAGTCAGTCTGTTGCTTAGATGGCATGACAAATTGTGCCCTTGTCAGACTCATGCACTTCTTATTTGCTGAAACTGACATGGGTCACGGAGTTAAAAATGGGAGCAGAATATGGCTTTTCTCTAAGTGCTTTTTAAGGCTCTCTTCTTCTTAATTGCCCACCCTATTCTACATTTCATTAGTTCATAAGCGCACTTTGTTTTTCATGCAGTTTAGTTTTGAGGCTTAAGAAACTCTAAAACTGAAAAGCATTTTTGTTACTGAACTCGAAGAGGTGCATCAAGGCACTTCTCTTGGAATGCATTAGTATTTGGAATATTTTGGTAGTGATGAAGGGCAGGGCTTCTTGTGCTTGAGTTACTTTCTTGGTTTAGTTCCTTTTCAGGCAGATTTATAAATTGTTAAAGTCTCTGAATGACAGGCTTCCTTTCTATTGCTATTTACAGAACAGGTACAAGCGTGCACTTCTTTGCTGCAGTCTTATGCAAAAATGTCTTACCCAAGGGTGGGATAAAGTGGGGTACTAACTAGAGACACGTGCATCTTCTACGTAACTTCTCAAATGTTGTAAAGCTGAGCAAGAATTGGTATTTATTAATACCTGCTGCCACCATTACAAGGAGACCATTACCTCTACTCAGTACTGAACCTAAAGTATTGGATAAATGAATTTATTCCAGGAAATAGCAATCACATTGCATTGATACTTTAAAAATATTGTTACCTATACAACATCAGTATTCATTTATTAAAAGGATAATATTTAGGATAAATATTTACTATATTTATGTTTGGGACAATTTAAATAATTTTTTTGCTCAGGTTCTCTATAACTCCCCAAGCCTATGAGATATGTGGTGCTTAAGCTGAAGTATTATTTAATTTAGTCTCTCAAAGCCCATGTATCTTACTACTTGTTTTTTAAACCTATTCAGTTTGCAGATAAATTTTAAATTTTTTTCCTTCATTCTCATCAGATATCTGAAGGGAATGGCTTAGGACACGTTTAAGATCTATTTGCCTTCTTTTGAGTTTTGTGACCTGTTTCAAATTTTATGCACATCGTTATTTTCTTTCTCCCTTTCTTTCAGGGGTGGGAAGAGGGCCAGGCAGGGTGAAGTGCTGCCAGTGCGAAGTTAACCTCTAGCAGCTGTTACCTGAGTGAGCTATAGCAATAGAGAGGAGGTATCCTGAAAATCGTTACATTCCTTTATGCCCTTTTCAATTTGCTGAGACAAGAATGATGTTGGCACACTGCATAGTGTCATCCCGAGGTGCTTGCTAAATGGTAGGGTCTTCTGTTACTGGGACAGTTTTATCTACTGCCGCTGCTTGTAGTGCTTCCCTCATGAAAATGATCCTTTCTTTCTCTGTTTCCAGACAAAGCAGCCTGAAACTACCTGAAAAAAAACCTCCTACTTTGCTAAGTCTTTTATCCTCTGCCTCTGAATTACAGAAGCTTTTTCATCAGAGAAGGAACTGTCACTGGCAAGCTGGAGGAGCACTGCCCAGGGGTTGCTCTTGTTTCAGATGAGGGTTATGCCAAAGCTCTGGAAACCAAACTTCTGGCATGTTTGGTAGGCTCACTTTTGTACAGCCTTTGCTAGGAGATCTAAGGAACAGGAAGATGTTAAAGGATGAAAGGAGCTGAGCTGATACTTCAAATGATGCCAGTGTTAGTTTGTCCCAGTGTGAGAATGCACCAGATCTGAGAACGCACTTCTCTGCTCACCTGCTTGCTCCTGACTTTAAAGACCTTAGTACCAGTGAGGGGACGGGCCCTGGATGGGGAACCCTGCCCCGCCATCCTTGGAGGTCCCTGGGGCTCCTCATAGGAAACATAAATTACGCGTATGTGCAACTTCTATGTATGGCAAAGGTCTGAAAAGGGGGAAAAAGCGAAGCAGTGATCAGGAAACATCTGCAGTTATCCCACATGAAACTGGTCCAGAAGATCAGTTCTAGTCTTCCACACATCTGGGAATTATGTTTTTGAATGGCCTTATATTGCTCACAATAATACTTTTGCAGGAACATCTGCATGTTGTCTGCAAAAAATGGGTAGTAAAGGATCTTCCATTGAAAATCTGTTGTGAAACCTTGAGCTGCTATAAAGTATTTCTACAGGAAGGTGATCGTGCTTTACAGAGAAATAGCAGAGAGACTACTATATGTGCAAGATAAAATTAAATGATGTGGTATTCATATCACCATATATTTTTGAAAAGAGCATAATTTTCTAGGTGACAAAATTGGCACTATATTTTCATTGATTTGCTGTATTGTTCCAGTTCTAAGTGGCATGTAGAAAATATCTTTTATGAAAGATTATTAAATGTCTATCTGTTATCAGTGAAATTGATTTGCATCCACTCTGTGCACCTAGACAAGCCAATGGGAGCATCAAAATCATTAGAAGCATTTTGCTTAAGGGTTAGTAAGAACTTTTTTTCTTGGTAATTGCTTGAAATTTCTTGTCTAAATTTTCAGAGTGGTGAATTCTGTATTTTGTCTACTAAGCCACTGAATCCAAAGTCTTTAGTTTGAAAAAATTCAGAACAACTCTGAACTAATTAATTTTTTGCATATGCTTCTTCTCAAAACAATAATTAATAATAGTATTATTAATGAATTCTCCTCTTCCAGGTCCCTTAATTAAAACACACTCCTATGCAATGTAAGAATTCTGGGGAAAAAACAGTTATGGTTAAAATTTATTTGAAGTATTTTAAATTCTTGCCCTGTTTCAAATGATGAAAAACTGCAGCATTACACATTGTGACAAAGACATAGGATGAAGGATAATTACAGAATGTGTTACTGCCATTCATGTGTGAAATCTTCTAGGGTGGAAAAATGCATGCTCTGAGGTAATAAAAGAGACACCAGTTAAATGGATAACCTTGATGCACAGAAAAATTCTGAACACGTCTACTTCTTCACCAGGTATTCATCTGAGAATGCCCGTGTGGACTGCACTGTTTTTTATTCTGTTTGGGTTTTTGCTTTTTCAGCACAATGATACTCTCTTAAGAAGAAATACTCTTAAAGGTCAAATTACTGTTGAAAATTAATTCTTAGTTAATATATTTTTCCATAGGTGCGGTTCAGGATATTTTTACTATGTAAGTCCTGAATTATTTCCTAAACTGTGTATTTTACCTTGTTGAGGACACATTTTATTTTCTTGACTAACACTCATGTATGAATACTTAGACGCTTTAAAATATGTATGTGTAAAATTTATGCAGCTATGATATTTCACTTGAAATTGCACTTATTTCTCACAGTTCATTACACAACCCACAAAGAGATAACTTATGAAAGAATATTCACTTAAGATACACAAATCTTTTAAGCAAAAATAGACCCACTATTATCCAGCAAAAAATAAAACCAAAACCTCAGTAACGCACTCAAAGAAACATCAATTTTCAGATAAACGTGCTTGCAGAAGAAACTACTGGAAATCAAGATGCTTGTCAGGTACTTCTATGAAAACATTTTGCAAGTAAAACACATTTTGAAAATTAAAAATTTAGAGTTTCACCAAAACAAAATTATGACATTTTCATAGAGCTGATCTACAATGAATCAAGACCTTTGAGCTATGTGCTCTTGTGTCATAAACCACAGCAGGATTGAACACTCTTTATCTCTTCTCGCCTGTTTATTTCACTAATCTTTGCTTACTCCTGGTTATAAGTTACTGCTTCTTGTATTTCAGTGGTGGCACCACCACTAATGGTAAGTTCCTCTCACAACCACTTCTCAGATTCTTCCATGCACATCTGCACCTTCCCTGCCAGGCTGTAGCTGAACTGTCTCAGCACTGTCTCTTTCTGCTATTCCACCCTCAAAGGATGATTAGGAGAGGAAGACACAGAAAAGAATGGGAGGAAACATCCACCTGTGTTTGAAATGATAACAAAGACACTTTATATTTCATTTGATTTTAAAAAATATTTAAAATTTCTTTTACTACATTCTGTGTGCAGCGCTCACTTGGATTCTTATTCCCTGCAGCAAAGGTGCAGACAACTGCATGACTTAATATGACACATGTAGTACAACTGGAGTCACTAAGGACACTCAGTAGTTAAAATTCATCTGAGTTGGTTTTTGAGGGAGCAAAGCATTTTATAGTAACGTATTCTGAGCAGGGATGTTCTTTTCTGCTCAAATGATCCTTTCTAAATTCCTATCTAAATATTAACTAGACAAGTAACTCCTCATAGGACAGTTCTCAGTGGAAGAGAGTCACTATTATCCCTGTCTTTGTGAGAGTCAGAAGCCAAAAGATCCAGAATAGGATCTTGGGTAGTTGAGGTTAGGCCTTGGAAGGAGATTCTTTTTCCATCTACTGCAGAGGGACTCTAGGGAGAACAGACTTTATAAAAAACACATCCACCATGCCGGGCTCAACATCTGAATATTTTCATGGGCTTCTTGGTTTATCTGGAGCAAGTTACCGAATCACAAATATTTCTTAGTCCACCATGACCTCTTCTTACATTTAAAGCAATTTTGTGGGCTCTCTGTAAATTTGGGGGTTGTGTTCATCCTACCAGGTTTCTGTCAACAAACTGTTTTCAAACTACAGAGCAGCATACAATTATAGCACATTCCATCTGCCTCCCTCTTCTCTTTCGATGAGTTTTGGAAAAATAAATATTTTAAAAAACCTGTATGAAAAAATCTGTTGGTCAACTAATATAAATAGGAACAGAAATGATATTACTGTAGTATTTTTTTGAATAGTAAAAGTGTTCCATAAAAATTCTGGATTCCCTAGGTTTTTAACTAATTTTATTTCATCTTTATTGGCAATAAAACTGCATGCATATGCAACACCTTATCCTCATGCCCTCAAGGAACAAAAGCTGTTAAAAACATTATGAAGAAAGCTTTATGACTTAAATCTGTTGTGTTTCTCCTAGTGTTGCACCAGCAAAATAGTCTATAATAATAAAATTACTTAATGAGGAGTTTCATCAATTTAGAATAGCAAAAATGTCTTGGTATATCATGTAAAGCAGAGTTTTGCACTATTAGAGCAACCAAAGCAAAAAAATTCAAAGTACATATTTGATCAAGTCTGTTTGAAAACACAAGGATGTGTGAAGTCATCACAGTCTGCATCTATCTACCAACTCCTTAGCAATTAGCTGTGATTTCCTCTCACCCTTGGGATGTCCCAGCTCAGTCCCTCTCTCTGACAAAGGTGTCAAGGGGCAATGCCCTGACATCACCTAAGACAGGTGAGCTCTTCTCCTTACTTTACTCACAGCAACTGGGATTTATCCTGGGATTTCCCCATTTCTTTTTCCACCAGTCAGGACCTTAGTCATCACTTCCATTTGCTCTCACAACAAGATGGAAAGGAGTAGGAGGCAGGAATATGCATGCTCAGAATGACTCTGCCTCCGCATGAGTAAGATGTAGGGTGGTTTGGGCATTTTAATGCAGTAGTTTCTACTTTTAAAAGCCTTGAATACAAAATACAAAAGTAACTCTTCAATGACTGGTATTTAGAAGTCAATTTTTGCTGAACACACTAGAAAATACTGAGATAAACTCATTCTGTGGTACTGAATTTTTTTGGTCAACATAGGAATTCTAGTTTGCAGAACTGCTACAAAGTGGTTACAAACAGTTGCAAGTTCTTCTGAGAAAATTAAGAACAATGGGTGTTTATAGGCATATGTTCCATGAAAGTATAAAAAGGACATAAATGTATGATTAGTATTTTTAAACCAGTAAAAAACCACTACTGTGCTGTATTCTGTAACTAATACTTAGAGTGGTTTTTAACTAAGACAGATACTTCTGATATAAATTTGTAAATGAGAAGTAAGCTTAATTTATAGAGGAACAATTTAATGTTCTGTATTTTTAATCCATTTCTTCTCTCTAAGTTAGTTTTGGAATGAAGCACACACACCATAACTTTTATGTTATTGTTGTTCAGCCTTGTTGCTGGACAGTTAATTTGCTATAAAATCCACACTATATCATTGTTATTAATGAGAGTAGCTGCAAACTTGCCTTTCAAAAGCTATTAAATGCAAATGTTTAGTCACATAAAAATATAAATGTGCAGTGAAGTTCTTCAGCAGAATAATGCCATGAAATAATTAATACAAAATAATTAAATCTTCACTGAAAGGAATACACTTTTTCAAGTGATGAACCTTACTCACAGGAAAAAAACATTAAAAAAATAAAAATACTATGTCAACTGACAATAAATTGGCAATAAAAACAATCTTTTGTGGCTTATAAAATAAGAGGATCAGAGCTATACCTTTACAATTTTATTCATCAAGAAGCTGAATAGGTTAATGTAAGTGAAGGGATGTAGTCTGCATTGTGAGTTATCAGAGGTTTTCATAGCAATAAGAAACATGGCAGACATGATGTCATCAACCCCTTACATTACATTTTCTCAAATGCATGTGCCTTTTACAGAGACATGAGGACCGTAAAATAATAAAGGAATTATTCCAACTGTGCATGAAAAATTAAGTATTTTTCTAAGGTTTATAATTTCAGAGATTTAATCCAGAAATAATTCCTTTATAAGAACTTACTTTTACATACTGAAATTATTTGCCTAAGTGGTTTTCTGAAGAGAAAAATCTTCTTAGACACTTAAATGTATTTCTGATTTATAGCCTTGGATTTTAAGAGGCAAGGTTTGTTGTTTGCTCCCATTTTATACAACAGCTCATTGAATACTAGCCTGGCTTCAGGTGCTCCTGTAATACCTTGAGATAAATGATAATATGTATTAAAGCAAGTGATAATGTTAATCAGAGAATGTGTGCTTATGACTGACATACTCTTGGAACCAGAAATGCCAGTGTCAGTTTGGGGAGCTCATCTGAATTATGGTCTGTCATGAATCTGGTAGGAAATTAACATGTTTTTAAGTAGCTAGAAAGCATTCCTGTAATAAGAGATGGAATAGTAAAGTTTTTATTTTACATGGTGGAAAATACTTATTGGAAAATGTGTAGCTGTTGAAGATGTCACATGTCATTCAAATAGGAATTACATTTGTTTGAGTTGTCATATATTGTAGCTAATATGAGATAAAATTAAACATGTGCTATATATCAGAGAAAGATGCTTATTATAAGAGGTTTGAGTATAATAGCAACAGAATTAAAAAGACCCACAAAAAGCAATGGAAAAAAAGAAAAGAAAAGAAATGCATACTCAAACAAGGCTCAGGAATGCAAGCTGTTTCTGTGAAAGTTGCATGTAATAGGCACAACCATTTATGGAATTAAAGTACAACTAAGGTCCTTTACCATTAGTCTTTTTCCAGGAACCCAGGACAAACTTGTGAGCTGCACTGAGTACTGCTGGCACAGATATTATCCAGCTAATATATATTGAACTATAACAGATGAATATCTCCCCTTCTTCCCTCAGCATGACCTCTTCAGTTTGGATCTCTGGTTAGAGTGCAACACGTTTTCCATCAATCTTATGCTAAGAGAAAGGTCACCTCTCAGCACGGCCAGGGCTCTGCAGGGGAGGCACTTCTATGCATGTTCCAACTCTCTAGTTGTACTCAGGGTATACTCAGGCACTTCTAGTCCAATTTTTCAAGCCAAACTGTCTTTTTTCAAGCCCTTACAGGGAAAGGAAACAACAGGGAGTTTATGTTGCTGGAAACTCCACTCCAGCAGATTTTCAGACCACACACCTACCCCTGGGTATATGCCAGTGGAAGCTAACAAATGTTTTGACTGAAGGCAGGCAGGAGATTGCAGAGATAAGAAACTCTCCAGAAGCTGTTTAGGAAAATTTTGACCTCCATTACTTTAAAGGGGAGGAGACAGTTTTTCTGAACTCTCTTTCCCTTTATGAATGGTGCGTGATCTTCAGCTCATAGAAAATACTTCAGATGATCCGTTGGAGATTCACAACCAACGTATCCCACTCATCTTGCTAAGCAAAATCAAACTACTGGATTAAATGTGGTTTCCAGTTGGCTTCTCTGGTCACTGCAGTTATGAAATTTGCTAAAACCTGGAGCAGTTTGAATTATATTTGAATTTTTGTATTGAACACATAAGCATTTAACTAATCTCTGATAGATGCTGGTATGCTTTTTCAACAATGTACAGTGATGACACAGTAGACACAGCAGTGTGATTCCTTTCTTGCACAAAATTAAAATTCATCACATCTTGGTCAAATTTTAATAATAATCATTATTTAAAATATTGGGACACTACAACCTTTCTCCTGTTAGTCGCATGAATTTCTTTCAGTATATATAAAAATATGAAGTATTTCTCCATGAAGCATGTGCTTCTTTACGAAATACCTTAGTATCAGTACTGCTTCTACCACATTCTCAAGGAAGAAGCAATTGCATCGGCGTAATAAGTATCTATTTCTAATGCATAGTTAGGAATGCAATCCTGAGTAAGTGTTGGTGTATAAATGACCAGTGTCTGATAGATCCAGTTGCTTACACAGACTCTTTATTCAGATATCTTCACTTTGATCATGATGCCTCATTCATGTCATCAAAAGTAAAATTCATTCCTCTTGTATTTTTCTATTTTAAACAGCTGACAATGCATTTTGGAATAAAGTAGTTGCAGTTCAATGATGTGCTGCAGAAAAAAAACAGTATAGTGAATTTAGAAAGTATTCTTACTGTACAACAAAAAAGATATAGTTTCATAGATTTTATTGCTATATAGTATATATTGTTTTCCCCATAAATGTATAGAAATATCTCAGATAGAGATATTCATGGTCATTCAGGCTTAAAATGAAAGAAAATATATATTCAGGGACAGTTGCTAAAGTTAAAATTAGAAATAGGGGTAGATATTTTTTCCTGGTAGAAATAAAACTAGATTGGTTTGGTTGAAATGAGATATTATATTTGGAAAGGTTGGATATGACAAAAAAGAAAGTAATATATAATTTGAAATAAACTCAAAAATTCTATAGAAGTATTTAATTAATTTTGTGTTTGTGTTATAAAAAGTTTTTGAAGCCTTTATTCTTATAAATAATAGGTCAATTAAAATAGTCATGTTGGAATACATTTATTTTTAAGAACTGGTGAAAAAACCCCTGATATTTTGGAAAATTCCACCCAACATTTTTGTCCTGTATGTTTGGCCAGATTTACCTTAATTTTGGGAACAGTTCTAGGCTCTTCTTATTTTGATGCCAATCTGCTATTCATCAAAAAGCAATCATTTAGCTTCATTTACAAAAAGCATTCCTGATAAGGGTTCATAATTCCTCATGAAGAATATCAGTATTCATTTAAAGCAGTTGCAAAAACCGTATCTTACAAAACTTAAATCATGGCTGGTAAAGTAACTTTAGGTGAAAAACTGCTTATTTTAATCTATTCTACAGTATGCGTCTGATTTGACTAATAAAAGAGGCTCAAAAGAGAATTATACTAAATGGGAGTGTGAAACACAAATAAAACTTCAACTCCAATTGTCTGCTTATTCTGGTTACAAACAATTTATTTCAAAATGCACTTAAAGCCATGAAAATTCCAGAGGCATGCCTATCCATTTGACATTTAACAATGGAACACACTTTTTGGCACAGTATGAGGAGAGTCTGGAGCCAGAAAATAGAAACAAGTTTTCATCATGCTGACCCACTCTACAGTTTAGAACTGAAGCCCTGAAGGTACCTTTCTTCTACAGCAGTGTGGAAACAAACCTAACAGCAGAGCAGCTATGTGACTAACTAGCTAGCCAACTACCCAGCTGACTATTTTTAGTCTCAGTGCAGAGCTGAGATGTCTTTCAGCCATTATTACAACCCAGAAGATTTATAAGACCAAAAAAAGGTAATGTTTCTTATAGGTTAAAGTAAACAACCGTCCAAAATATTCCAGTCTTTCAAAAAAATACAGACTTCCAGTGTGTAATCATGTGATTCAACCCTCTCTTTCCAGTTTCAGGTGAAGTCAGATATTTTTTGTTAACTACGTTTCCTAAGGTAACAGGGTGGGTGTTTTTTTGGCTTTATATTCTATTTTTCTTTTTACTGGCAGAGGTTGAAAAGGGAATTGTCAAATGTAACTGCTAGCAGCAGCTGTTCTGCTTTTGACGGTCGTGTTTCAGACCAAATGGCAAATAATAAAGTGTTTGCAAGTCTGTATTAATAATGAATTTTATCAGAAAGCATTTAGTTGTGAAGCTCTGTTTTAGCTTTAGCAGGGCCTGTCAAAACAAAAAGTCTACTATGAGGCTGTAACCTGTAGCAGAGTACTCTCACAGAACACAGAAGTGTCTTATTCAGTTTGCACAGCACCTTGGTTGAAGAATCTGGATTTCCAGAGTGACTTCCCTTCTGTATCATTCCTCAAATACAACAATTAATTGGATTCTTTCAGACCAGTATGGGCTGATGTAACAAGAGAATAATGTGTTTCCTCCATAGAGGAGGACTTTACGAAGATCTTTTGCTTAATAAATTCAGACTTACTAGAACAAAGGTTGAAATCCTTTTATTTTTCAGTCATGAACAAAGGGAAAACTGACTTCCTATCCATCCATACTTAGTTAAGCACCCTAGACCATAGAAAGGGAGCTACTGCTCATACCAAAGCCTGTCTTGAACTTCTAATTCTTGTTC
Source organism: Pomatostomus ruficeps (assembly GCA_013400735.1). Lineage (NCBI taxonomy): Eukaryota > Metazoa > Chordata > Aves > Passeriformes > Timaliidae > Pomatostomus > Pomatostomus ruficeps. Next base: position 15,657 of record VYZT01053625.1, read on the forward strand.
TTTCTGCAGTCATTTCTGAAAATACCCCTGTTACCCCTCCATCCGTGGTTTCTCTTAGAGTCACTGACCATCAGAGTAGCTGGCTGAAGCATTGTGTGCCAGAGAGCCCATGAACTCCATTAGTTTGCTCTGCAGTCTCTCTTGAAACTGCCCACCTGCTGTGGTAGTTCCACATGCCAACAATAGTAGGAAATCATTTCAACTGAATAATTTCCCTATATTGAAAATGTAAGGATTTTTTTTTACATGTAATTTTCTCTGAAACTCTACCACTCAGAAAATACAGGAGCAAGACTAATTAATGTGTCAGGCCATAGGCAGTCCTAGGCTGCTGAAACAACTCTGGTAGCTGATGCTATTTCCCCTGTGGCTGCCTGCTCCCATTCTGCTGCCAGAGGTTACCGTCTCTGAGGCCGAGTGGCTGGGATGTAACAGAAAGGGCTCCTCAGTGCACTCCCTGGCAGCTTCCCCAGCTTCTGCTGCCACGGCATGCGTTCCCCTGCCAGCCCTGGCACAGACCGTGCTGACGCAGACGCGTGCCCTGGCAGGCATTTCCCTGCCAGCCCCCAAGTCACACCTCAGCACAGGGACATTGTCATACGTGGCCATGCAGCCTTTTGGCCAGCATGTGGCCTCACCTGTGCAAGGCACCCACTATCCTGGGCACACCCCGGTTATGTCCACCAGCACGTTCACCAGGTGAATTGCCTCTAAAAAGCACTTCCCTTCACCATTTGCATTTAACCCAGATTTAGCAATCATACTGAGGATTTCCTTTGCCTGTCTTATCTAACCTGAGATTATGTATCTGTCCAACACCTGCTGAGAAACTGTGAGGATGCTGTCCATTTCCCTCTTGGCTTCCAACACTAACTGCTGAGGAGCAAATTCCGCTCATCTCCCGAATGAAAGGCAATTGCCTGCGTGGGAGGGAGACAGTGTATGTTTGATAAAAAGTCACTTGGCTCAGTATATTCCTCTAGGTCTTTGTTGAAGAAATTGCCTTCTTTAGTAGAATTTTACAGGAGGAAACATGGTATAACATTAGCAAGGAAAAATTCCTGGGTTTTAACTTTAAAACACTGTATGGAGTGTTACCATTTTTACATTCAAACTATCAATTCTGGTAGAATAAAAAATTCCATTATCATGAAAGGATTGATAAGCATGCATTTCTGGTAAAATGAACATAAAGCAACATAAAAGGATACACTAACCAAATTTTCTTGAACATATCAAGAGAGTAATATTTTACTGGTTTTTTTCACTGCTTTTTTATGACCTTTGCCTCAAAAGACCAAACATGAATTCTATTAATGAGATCAAATGTTCTATGTTAATTATTCTGCCATTTGCTAGAAAAAAAGAATGCTAATATGAATGTACTTCTGAAATCTAAAAATTTAAATTTAAATTAATGTATAATGAATATCACAAAGTGCTGCAGCTAATATAAGATCAAGCTTACTAGAAAGCCAGTAGGAGGCTCCAAGGCAATCTGCTAAATTAGAAAACTATTTAGTTTAAAGTTAATAGAAAGTAGTAGGCAAACAGTCTATATTGCAAACAGTGACAACTTCTCAGAGAAAATAGGTTAAATGACTTTTCTGTTTATATTTTGTGGCCAGGTAAACTGAGCTCCCTGATTCCATCTCACTTGTCAGTTTTCACTGTTTTTCAGATACCTCAATTTTGAAGTTCAATATCAGAATGGAATCAAACTTCAATATACATTACTGGAACAGAAAGTCTGAGAATGTTGGATAGTCAGCCACCATATTCTGACTTTTCCATTGGCTTTGTATGCTCATGACAAAGATTTATATGACAATTCAAAATCAATGGCAGAACTGCTGCTGACTTTGGGGAGTTTGGGAGTTCACTCATGCCAGTCAAGCTAAGCTCAAAAAAATGGAAAAGCAGAGATATAGTTAGAGACTGAGACATCTGATTTTCAGAAAATGCTCAGAACTCAGCTTCTGACAGGCAGGCCCCATTGCTGTACTTTAAGTCAACCACTAGAATCATCAATCAATGACTGAAAAAGTTATACTTCTTTGCTGATATTATGACATGCTACAGGAACCAAAACTTTAGCTAGGAGGCAGAAGGATAATGTGGACAAAAACTGAGATTCTGCTGGAGGGTAGTTTATAAGCATTATGGACTAAAATCAGGAAGAAAATGTAAGATCCCACAACCTAATGATAGTGTTGGATCCAAGAAGACAGTATGCCTCAAGGTCCAACACTTAGAGTGTGTATAGGGTGAATGATAAACCCCAACTTGGCACAAACTAGGCAGCCAAAAGAGGCCAGAGACAGCTTTTAGAAAAATGCAGGGGGGGAAATCCTGAATCTTGAAGGTTTTCAGTCCCTCTTGCAGGTAAGTACCTCTGTCCAGGCAGAACTGATGGTCCAGAAGCTTTTCCTGAATGCAGGTGCAGATTTTATAGTTTGGATTTTTTATACTTTTTGCACAATCATTCACAGTGAACAAAAAGTAGAAATGCACTGCCATATATGAAGGAAACAAAATGATGTGATTCAGCCTTTCTATTCCTGTTGAGGAAGCTGTTTAGAACATGCAGAGGAGGCTAAGGAAAGCCATTCAGCTAGGTGTTTGCCTGAGAACTGGGATTTCTGCTCGGGACCCCACAGTTGTTCATGTGCTTCGTGCTAGTCACATCTCCCCCGCAGGTGAATGAATGAATGAATCTCCAGCACCAACTGAAAGGAATGGCCTAACAGTGTTGTGTTCCACCATTGCTTTCACATCCTTTCCCAGGAGATGGGAGAGAATCAATGCAGCCAAAAGGTGAGAACCAATAAATGCTTCATCTCTTACAAATCTGTGAGTGCGCTAACCATTTGTGACTGGAGTTAAGGAATGAAAGAGCACAACTCAGTCATGTTTTAAAAGAAAGTGATTATGAAAAGAGTGCTTGCTCTTCTCTTCTTCCAGGTAACAAGTGATAGAAGTAGAAACAGCCTAAATTTCTGCCAGGGAAAGTTTAGATTGGATATTGGAAAAATTCCATCACTAAAAGAATAGTCAACCATTGGAACAGGCTGCCCAGGGAAGTGGTGGAATTATTGTCCCTAGAAATGTGGATGTAGTGCTTAGGGGCATGGTTTAGTGGGGGACTTGGCAGTGTGAGCTTAATGGCCGAACTTGCAGATCTCAGAGGTCTTTTCCAACCTTAATGATTTTATGATTCTATTCCTGGAAAGCCCTCCTGGGGAAAGGCAGCAGGACACGTGGCTTCTCAGCTAACAGAGCTGAGAGAAGGGCTCCAAACTGTTCAGTCTTGCCAGGATAAAGCTGCTGGTGGGGAAAGGCAGAGGCAGCTCTGTAGCTCTGGTCTGAGCTCTGCAGAACTTGAGTCAGGAAGCTGGTGCAAAGTGTGGATGGTTTTCAGGGCTCAGGCTGCAGTAGCTCTCAGAATCACCTCTGTGTGCACTTAATGGTCACCTGAATTCTCCTTTAAGTGTTTAATTCTTTCTTTATATGTGGCCTGAAATTTCATATCTACTAAAATTCATAGGATGAAAGTCTAATTATTGCATTGTTGCTAATTCTGAATTTAAAATGCTCTCTCTGGCAGTTAAGAACAGCTAATCATGCCAATCCACTCATGCATAAACTCATGGAGGATAGCTGGACTGTTTTGAGGACTAGTCAGGTGTATTAGGAAGTGTCAGAGGAGTATCTTAATGATCCGCTTTGATTTGAAGGATAAGATTTTTAACAGATCAGGGAAAACACCATGAATTTTTACTTTCAAAAAAACGACTGAGAGGGAGACTTAAGAAGGTGTGAATTGGCTGGGTGCTAGCTGTCCATGGTAACTGCTGTTTGCAGAGGTGCCCCCGGTAAAGCTAAAGCAATTTAGCTGTTCATGAAATAGGGGGCCATATTTGAGTATTTCATAGTTTTGGCATTGCTACAGGGAATGACTGTGCACAGACAACCTTTTCTATAGAAGGACAGAACACAGATTTATTTATGACAATATTTTTAAAAATTATACTTTCCCCTAATTTGGACATCAGATAATTCCATTCAGGATTTATGCTCCAGCTGTAAGGGGAAAGTGGTCACATAATAGACAGAAATAAGACTGTTTAGCAGAAATAGGACAGTTTGGAGAAGGTGGGGCCTAGATTACCTGCACTGATTTTGCAGGTACTGGAAATAAATGAGCAATGCAAAGTGGGATGAGGGAAATGGGAATGAGGGAAGTGAGGAAGAGAGTAGCCTAGTGCTTCCAGAAGTTACCGATCAAGTCACAAAACACAGTCCTACACCAGCTAAGATGAAGTGTGGAAGGGAAAACTGTACACACTGTGTTTCAGAGTTACAGCATCTGTGCATCTGGTGTACATCACCGAGGGAACTTCTCTCCAGCATGCTCACCAAAGCAGCCCTCCAACTGCTTGTGATTTCAAACCTTGGACCGGATTCACTGAAGCTGATGAGGCTGAGGAGGAGCAGGTGGATGCATGTGAGTGTTGGTTCTCAGCGTATGTCTCACCTTTATTGCTGAGGGGACACTTATGGTCATCAATGACTTCACAGCAAGCACTGAGAGTCACTAAACTGTTACTATTTATAGCACTTTCCAAAGTGTGAAATGAAACATTGGCTGCTGTGAACCCAGTACCCTTTAAGCCAGAGCCACCTGACATTTGGAGGAGTTGGGTCCTGTGAATAGGGGAGCCAATTCCCTGCAGATGCTACTCTACGCAATGACTTGAATTATAACTGTGAAGGGAAGGAACCATAAGGAAGGAGTTGACAGCCCCAGGAACCATTTTCCTAGTGATCTGAATCTCACTTGCAGAGGCTGATTGCATAATCCATGTCTGCTGTATCAGCCTCTCCTAGAAGAGAAAACTGAATACTAGTCCTAGGAAGAGTTATCACATGTGGGTTACTGTTTTTTTATACAGATGATGTAGAAAAAAAGTTTCTTAATAGACAGCTTATGTGTATTGTGCAGAACTTTAATATAGAGAAACCATGTCTCTCATTAACAGAGCTCTTAGAATTTAGTTGGCAATATCAAAAACAAGTAGAAAATGTTTCAATTATTGCATGTTTTGATTTAACAAAATAGAAAGACATCCTTTCTTTTAGGCTAGGTTTATTAATTGTGCACACACTGCTTGTGCAATTTAAGGCTGTCAGAAGCAGAAAACTGAAAGAGCTTTCAGCAATAAGGTCAATATTAATAGATTAACGATTTTTATTAATATCTAGGAATAACTTCCTTCTTTAACATATTCTGTAGAGGACTAGAAATATATTTGTAACTTTCAGAACTACATAATGGTGGCACAGAGGATTTACAGCACCTCTTACCTTTAAGAGATCTTTTTACATAACAAGCATTTAATAAAAGTGTTCAATGAAGCTTATTGACATTTACTTTTCCCTTTGCTGTACATTTATTAAGTTTGAATATCACATTCACATTAACATCAAATATAAAATATGGAAAAGCTGGAGAGAACAGAAGACATATTTTAGTGCTTTGATGTTGATGCCAAAGTTTTAAGATATTTATATGTAGCCTAAAAAAGGATAATAAATTTTATTGAAAGCTCACTGTACTACTAGAATTTTTAAAGTCCACAGGGTAGACTGAAAGTACCAAAAGGGAAAATTTGAAATACTGCTGAACAATCAATCTTCAAAAGCAAAGTATATTATTAGGAAAACACATTTAAGGTATTTGTAACTTAAAGTTGATTTCTGAAAAGTGTAATGACACATGCACAACAGTTTCAGATTAGACATAAGAATGGGCTCCATTTGCCAGTTTTCTTACACAGGGATTGATTGCTTCAGAGGCAAAAGGAGAAAAAAAGACTATTATGCACATAATACTTACATGAAGTACAGTATGACTTAGTAATGTCAAATATAGTCAAAGGTTGACAAAACCACAGACAATTCCCTTGACTGAAGTGTTTTCCAGTTTCTACCTACTGCTACCTAGTAGAAATTAAATCCGTCGGTAGATTTGTAGCAAGAATATGAGTAACAGAGAAAGAGGAAACGTACTTGTGTAGATTAAATTTCTCCCTACTGTATTTCTCTATTCACAGCTGTGCAAGGCTGGATGATATTAGGTCTGTCTGTCTCAAAGAATGATGCAACAGAAGTTTTTCTAAAGAACAAAATTGTTTTGGTCACTTTTGGCATTAGGTAGTTACTACTTATTATTAAAAATAACCAAATATTTGTATTGGAGGTTAACACTTGAGCAAAAAACTCCATAGCTGAACTATATACATATACTTTTACTGTGAAGTCATGTTTAATTTGTTCTTGATGGCATTCAATTCAGGGAAAAGCTGAGATGGGAAATTCTACCAGCACTTTCCAAATATTAAAAAAATATGCAGACCTCCTTTGGATTAAAGGTCTTGGGCTTAAGACTGATCCAAAAAGCCACACTGGAGGGTCTCCAAAGTGTCTTTACCGTAAGAGCCCTGGAGTGCAATGTCTGAGCTGGGTAATGCCAGCATGCAGAAGTATTAGATTAGCTATTTCTCCTTCTCACCATTTCTGCTCTTGGTGTGCCATCCTCGGGGACTTCTGACAAGGAGAATCCTTAAATGCTGTGTTAGATTGGCTGTGGAGATGCCTTAGTGTCAGGCACCATTAGTCTGGTCCAATACCCTACAGCAGTTATACCTGAAGAATTCTGACTTTGTGGAGATGGGTAGCCTCTCACTAGCAGACCAAGTCAAGAAAAATTTCATGTTATCACGATGAGAGGAGAACTGGTTACAAAACACAAGTTACTGGAAAATTGTAGCTGGCATCCATTTATCTGGCTAGGCCCTAAAAAGAAAGGTATACTTTAATATTCTCTAATATTCTGTGTAAATATTCCTAAAGGTTATGAGCAGATATTAAAATCTTCCCTGTTTATATCTTCATTACATCAGATTTTATATCCTACCTTCCAGGTAATAATTTTATCAAATAGAATCCAGTTTATTTTGCTTCAAACACTACTGAGCTCTCTACTCAATTTGTTCTTGCTATCTATTTAAAAGTTGGATGAGCCCTGCTGTTTAGAAACAAAGGTAATATTCTTAACTATGATGAGAAAACATTATCAGCACACAAGTAGTCTTGAATATAGAATGGCTCAGTAGACGAAGTTTGTGAAATCATTATTTAAGCTTGCATTAACCACATTTTCTGATCAACCACATTTGTTGTAAGACTACCCAGGTGAAAATGGATTGAAAACATTACCTTGATGACATTTTGAGATAAACCTGTGGATATTAGATCATGCATTACCTTTCTGTCAACAGCTTTAGAAACAGTTGTTGGCAATGCATATAATCACTTTTAAATGGTAGCTCCTTAGGGCTGATGTGATCACCAAGCCAAAAGATTTTATAATTTACAGATTTAGTTGTCAGATGAAATTAGCAGCACTCTTATATCATTAACAGTCATACACACCTAATTTCAAATTCTGCCACACGATATTATATTAAAAGTCGGCTTGTGGCAAGTATAATTAGCATATTAATATATTTTTTAAAAAGGAAAAAGGATTTTTTTTTTTTTTTACATTGTGCAGAGCTACTGGAATTATTTTGGAGAGAAAACGTACACAATTTGCACAATTCAGATGGTTCAGGTTCACTTGCAAAATCCACCTACACTTTAGATATCTCCTAATTTTCCCACTGTCCATGTCTTTACTGTCCAGTCTGTAAGGGATGGTATTTACAGTCCAGAGGAAACCCTCTTGAAAATATTTTGGGGCACTCCCTGTGGATACAACAGATTAGAACAATTGACTTAAACTTTTGAGGAGGAAATGACAGAGCATAGATAGTTGACTGGGTTTATTATTGGGTCATTTTCATTCGCAAGTGGATTAACAACACCATTAATGGTTAATTCCCTGTCACATAATGTGCAACATTTAAACTGCAGCTTAATCAATGAGGTTTTCCTATGACCACGAATTCTCTCACACGTGATCTTCTTCAGGTCTAAAACTTTATTTTTTCATATAAATACAGTGTGTTTGTTCTTAGAAAACTCTTATAAATGAGCCATAGGTAGCTAAATGCATGAATATAGAATGGTAGGTCAACATTCACATATGTGCATGTGCCCATGTGTGCATGTACACACACGCACACATGGGCATAAGGCAGAAATGGTATTGTCTTTTAGGTGTTTTGCAGCTGAATAAAAGGTTAATTACCATGAAGATATAGAATGTGAGGTTTATTTCTCCATAACTATTTGTGCTTGTAATCTAGATTTTTTAATCAGTTTAGTGAATTAATGTTTTGTTCATTTTTTCCCAACCAGCGGGAGGAAAAGCTTAAAGTGAACAGACTTCAGTCTCATCATAGTTAAAATGGTTATGGTGTTTCTGTCATTGTGAACATTGGAAACTGGATTAGATAATAGCCTGAGCAAGCTGCTCTAGCTAGTTGACCTTGCTTTGAACAGTGTTGCGGTGTGTTCTGGCCAGTTTCGGTTTATCTCATGGCCAGGCTCTTCTATCTCCCCTCCCCACTCCTTGGTATCTGTTTTCCCCCCCCCTGGAGGGCTCTATATTGTGCAATCCTATACAAAGCCTGCCAAATTCAAACCCTGCACTCCTTTCCCATAGGATGTTGTGTCCTTCCTCCGCCCCCTCGTGTTGGTATTTATGTACCTGTAACACGCCGTGCCAGTGCTCCCCCGGCACAACTCCGGTGCCGAATAAACCATCTGGGAAGCCCCTCCACTTGTCTCTCCTTCTTCGGCTCGCCTGTACCATCAGTGGATTGGGTGAAACCTTGCAGGAACTTCGCCAGCCCTCCCGTGCCTTCGGAGCAGCCCGGCAGCCCCTGGAACTGCGAGCGGACGCCCGGTGCCCCCAATGGAGGCATTGCAGCAGAACAGGGAAAACTAAACTAGATAATGTCAAGAAGTCCCTTCCAAATTCAACTTTTCCATGATTCTGTGAAGTTTCCAATATAGCAACTATACTGCATGAGCTATTATGTAAGAAAGGAGATAGTCAATTGGAAAGGTGATGTGGAGTAGTCATAACCTATTTCCAAAGAAGTGAAGAACAAAACAGAGGAACTATTATAATAACTTGTAATAAACTGAAGACTATACATTTAAAGAAGTAGTTCAATGGAGGGAGAAATCCAGTTCCTGAATTCTAACTAACACTTCTGGAAGTCACACTGTTGAAACATCAGATCTCCTTATTACAAAAATAACATGGAAATGGACAAAGGAATTGTCCTATCAGAACACTTTCTGTGGCAGATGTAATATGTAGGTATGCATATACTAGAGTGAATTCCAGTAGTGACATTCAGATGCTGGCTTAGTGCAAAAGTTATCTTTGCCAAAAAAAGCTATGGAATCAGACTTAAAACAACAACAAAAAAATTCCCAGCTAACCAAACACCACCCACTCATCCCCCTCCGCCTTTCTAGAAAATGTAAAGGAACAAAGAACAATTTTGACAGAGATGGAACTCCTTTCAAAGAAAATGTTAGAAATTTCTTGAAATATATAGAAACTTTTTGCTCTTACAGTCCAAATATTAGGTCCAGAGCTGCCAAGTTTATTTGCTTTCTGCCAGTAAGTGATGGATTTATTGTTATGAAATTACTCTTACATCGTTAGAAGGAAGGAAACAGCTGGTACTTTTCTAGTTCTCTCCAGAGAAAATATCACTATAAGAATGATACTACTGATAGGCACATGCGAGGGAGTGAGAGTGTTGTGTGGAACAGAATGTTACAGGAGTGTTTTTTGTATTTAAAGCTTCAGCAGATTTATTCAGCTTTCAGTCAGAGAGCCCGCCAGAGGTTTTTTGTCACTGTAGAGCCAGCAAATCAATTTAAAGTTGTTGCTGTGTTTTGTAGTTTTGCTAAATTAGAAGGTGTGTGGAAGCCCACTGAAATGATGATAGATAATCTCAGAACTGATAAAATAGATGTCGGTATGAGCTTGTAGGCACGTAAGTAACCACTGTAGACTAATTAAGCATTCTCCTCTGTGTTCTTAACGGCACAGTACTCCCTACAATAATTTATCTAAGTGTACACTTAAAAGTTTTAAGTCTAGATAGAGAGTAGTACAGCAATTAGAGCTTCAAGGACATTCTTCCAAAGGAGAATGCTAGGGCTGCGAAGAACATTTTACAGGTAAATCTAAGTGTTTGAGTGAATCGTGTGACTGTCTGTTTTTCAGTCAGCATTTTCTGAGACAACCTGAATCATAGGAAGCTTAATATTATTGGTTCTTAACACTTTATAGCTTTGATTATAGATATGATGGAGATTATCAAAATGTAAGACACAGTTACCTAAAAGAAAGAGTGCAGGCATGTAAAATTAATGAGGTTTTTTTGGATACTTTAACCTAAATATGCCAATGAATAGGTGGATCAAAAGATTAAAGCCTTCATCATGCTTCTACTAGTTTGGGTAGATGAAAGCTAGATTGTAATGCAGACAAGGAAGACACTTGTCTGTGGGAAACTGATAATTAACAGAAACAGTAGAAGGAAAGAAGGCTAAGATACAACAGCAAGAACTGTAATTCCGTTTTTTTCAGGGTACCTACATCCAACCACTTTAGCCTTTACCAAGTAGGGATGGCCAGATCAGTTTTATGACTGTGATTCCTATTTATTTTTCTTTTGGGATACATGAGTATATTGTACTAAGGTGAAGACAAAATGTGGATTAAGTCAGAAGGTCTTCATAAGAACTGAGTGTCAGATTGAGTAATTTCTGCTGGGAATGTTTAGAAAGGTCATTACATTCTGCTATCAATACCTACTGCTTTGCTTTGCTGTTTTTCTTGTTTTTCACTTCAGTAGCTTAATTTGCTTTACCAGGTCCAAATGATGTATTAAATCATTTGATGCTGTGTACTATGATAAGGTATTTATCACCTACAGTTACATGTTACTGCTTTATAAAATCATGGAAACAGTATAAATATTTCACTTTTTTCAACAATTAAGACCTAATGAGGGGACTCTTAAACATTCTAAGTAATTACTCCCCCTTTTGAACGAGATATTTAAATGTCCTATTTGCAATTGATTGTTGAAGTTTATTTAAAACATCTTGTCCCTTTCCTTTGCAGTCAGCCACTACTGACTGAACTTATATTAAGAAAAATGAAGTGGAACTTAAATGTGAATCTCAGCTTGACACTTCCTGTCCCTAGTTAAGGTTGGCATATGATGACTCAATGCTGCCTTAATGAAGATTTGAAAAAACAGAAGAAAAACAGATAACTATATCTCTAAGAATTATATTCTTAAATGATGATGTTACTTGGCCTTGTTTAAAACAAGGCATTAATATTTTACATCAAAACAGGCTGAAGACCTGGTCAGTGGGCTGCTTTAAAGGGTCAATTTACAAAGCTCATAATGGGAGTTTTAACACATCATACATATTTTTTCTGAATGGTATTTTATTGTATGGACTTTATGTTTCTGCACCCACAGGAAAAAACTAATATAAAAACTGGAGTAATTCTGAGGTAAATTCTGTTCAACTACATAAAAGATTCTACAATAATCAATACTAAAAAAGTACTGAATAACAGTACTGATAACATTATTTTTTTTTTTCTTGGAGAACAGTTAGACATTGAGGTTGTTTATTTATTTTATTGCTATAACTGAATTAAAAAGAAACATAACATGAATAATTTCTTTTTCACAGGTTAGAAGTCTTGCCACAGAGCAAGAGAAAACAACATAAAAACTTGTTCAGATGGATACCAAATTTTGAAAGACAAAAGCAGAAAATTTTAATATTATTTGTACTTAAATCTTCAAGTAATTTTAAAAATATCGATGAACTTTTCAATATAAGAATGTAAATGTGTGAATAAAACCATTTGTGATAAAAAATAATAAATTATTATTTCAAAAGTAATAAGAGTAACATAAAGGAGACACTTTAGAATTCTTCCTGCAACCACTAAAATAAGAAATTCATATTTTTATTCTGAGAACTTCGGGTACTGCTAATTCTTTCTTTTGTTCGCATGTACAGACGCATGTCTTCATCATATTCCATCAGTACTGAATTTTTTTTTTTGCTCTCTCTTGCATGAGGGTAGCAAAGACTGAAAATGGCTGAGGTATTATCTGTGTTTCACATAGGTTTTAGATGAGTGATCACTATTTTACTTTGCAACATCTGCCTAATTCCCATTTTTTTCTCTTTTGGAATCAATAGAAGACAAAGGTGATGCGATGAAAATATTTTCCAGCACTTAAACAACATCTTAATTAACATTCAGGAGTTTCAGCAATGGCTGCCAAATAAATATTTTAAAAGATGTAAATGGCATCCTTTTACGTGAAGTCAGAAGATTACCTATTCAGAAAGAAAAATCAATCTTTTCAGTACAGTCAGCATAAGTTTTGTTAGTTCAAAGTCATTATGTTTGGTTTAAAAGACGTGAGGCTGCACTGAGTTCTTAGACACACTTATCAAATGTCTCTTTTTTGGTGTTTTAAAATGTAAATAGGAAATGGCCCACCTGTTCAGTTTAAAAAATTGGCCTGATAAATTCTGTTTCATTTCTAGGTTCTCTGGTTCAGTGGACAGGAATCCAGAGTGAATGGTGCTGAGCACTGCTCTTCCACTGCAATGGAATATGAAGACTCCCTATTGCTGAATTAATTTCCTTATGCTTTTAGAGTTTTGCTGCCATGTTTCCTAGAGCAGCTTCATTTCTCAGCCAAGTTAAACACCTCACAGAGTGTTATTAGAAATTGTGTTTCATTTAAGATCACATGATTTTGCTGCTATGAAATATCATAAATGCATGCTTGGTAAGTCTTTTGCCTAGTGTCAAAAATTAGTCAGAACATCAGGTAAAATAAACACCACCACTACAGCTGCAGCCCATTCCAAGCCATTCAGCTTGGAAGAGACCCCAGCAGCTCTCCAGGCCTTCTGCTTGCTGAAAACAGCGCCACTGTGGGGTAAGAGCAGGATGCTGTCCCACTGTTGGACTGTCCCAGTGGGCCTTGACTGTAGTTAATATCCAGCCTAAGCCTCTCTTGACTCCACTTATCTGCTGTCCCTCATTCTCCCACCATACATCACTGGGAAGTTCTTGCTTCTGCCTATTTTGGTAACTTCCCTACACATATCGGGGAGGTTCTATCATACAACTGCTATTCAGTCTTTTATTCATGAGGCTTAAGAAATTTTTCACTCAGAAGTTTCTCTGTACAGGACAAATGCTCCTGTCCTTTGAGCAGCTTGGTGGCTGGTCTACTGAACTTGTACAAGTTTATTGGTGTCTCTCCCCAGACTGGATGCAATACTCAAAGCTACTACAAGACTCTAGCTGCCGAGTACAGAGGGAAGGTCACTTCCCTCAGCCTCCTGGCTGTGCTGTTGATAATACAATCAAGGATAACGCTGGCCTTCCTAGCTGCCATGGCACCCCACTGCCTCCTATTTAGCTTATCCTCTGCTGATACCCCACAGCCTTGGCTGCAGAGCTGCTCCCCAGCCAGGCAGTCCCCAGACCAAGCCTCAGGCAGGGATACTTCTTTCCCAGCTGCTGGATTGATAATCAAGGAATGCTGCTAGCCTGTAAAACAAACAACCCCAACAAGATTCTTTTCTGTAACTGTCTTAACATGGAAGTAGCTGTAGCAAAATCATTTTAAGGAGTGCTATTAAATGTAATGAGATAGATGTGCAAGATTTTTGTATTTCTTATGTTGTAGTCTCCATGCAGGAGTGTCTGAAACTTGCAAGGTATGTTGGTGGCTAGATGAACTTCAAAGCAGGCAACGCAGTCGAGGAATATGCCATGTTTTCTTAATAGCTAACAAGAACATTGTATAAGAAGATATGAAAGAAAGAGGACCAGCTTTCATCTGTTTTCATTCTATAATTTATAACTGAAGGAGGGAACATAACATAATCAACCCCAAAACATTAATCTTTTTTCTCCATTGTTTCCATTTAAAATAACCTATGTATATGCTTCCTTGCCAAACATTTCTATTACTTTCTCAGCTCAATATGTTTGCAGTACCACTTTCCTCTATAAAAGATTAATCATCACCAGCTGTTCTAGACATTATTTGTCTTGAGTATATTGTGTAAAAGTGCAAACTATCTCTAAACTAGCATTCAGAGCACTTTTCATAAGTACATTTCCACTTAAAGGAGAGTATAATTAATAATTTTAAAACATATGACTCACCAAGGCAAGTTTTAAGAATTCCTAATTAAATACTCTCCATTCGTCATGAACTAACAGGTTCATTTCAGTGTTAGTTATGTGAAAGGTTTTAGGGATCTAAAGTACGAGATGTTGTAGATGACGAAATTACCTCACTTCCAATGTGCAGGCCCCTCCTAGGGACATGAAATACTTTGTTTCACATTCATTCGCTCAAATCATCCTGCTCAGATCATTTTGCTAAAGGACTGCTATCATCAGATCTGCAAATTTTGTTACATACTGCTCCAGAGTGTTTGTCTAAATTATACATTTATAAATAGGATTTGATTTATTTTCCTCTGGGATATGCACAGACGTGTAACTCATTTTTCTGTCTGCTTCTGTCAAATTACACTTCCTGTAGTCCACCCCAAACTGGCCTTTGTAATAGGAAAACTTACTGATTCTTGGAATGCGAGAGTGAAGATGCATAGTGCAAATGTAGGTAGGAATAAGTGTGTAAAGGTGAGGCAGGATCAAGGAAAAGCATCCTATGCATGTTTGTGTGTTTGTGTATGTGAGTGCCTGGTTGGTGGCGCCATGGCAATATCATGGACCCAGAGCTGCGCTGGTCAAAGGGAAGGGGAAACCCTGTGACATCTCAAGCCCAATGGATTCTGCCACTCCTTAACATTCGCCACTGATTTAGAGACCAGGCAGATCATGACACATTGTCATGGCTTATCTACAAAAATATAAGGCCAGAAAACATGGAATTCCTCAGGGCAGATTCATATTGTTTTTATATAATGGGAACAGGAATTCTGTAGATGTGAAATGAAGAAAATGGGGTAAAACATGTAGAAAAAGGGGAAAAAAAGTGAGGAAACAGGGCTTCCACCCTGGCAAAAGGAGGAAAACTCATCACTGGTGGCCCGTCTTACGGGTTGGCAACTCTCATTCCATGGAAGCTGGGAAAGATGCAGTATTCCTTTCCATGCTATAACTTTTTGGCCAAATTTTACTAAGGGGGAATATGTTATTCAGACAAGGACAGTCATACATATCAATCGTTTCACAGGCAATACTTAGCAGCCACACTTATCCTTTTCTCCTGTTGCACCCAGTGTTTTTAGCTGAGTAGGATGAAAAGTGGCAGATTCTGCAGGGTTGGTGAAGCTATTTTCCAATGTTTTTACTCTGGTGATTCACTAAAAACAATGACTTTGTCTCCTGAGAATTTTACCTTGCTAAAAGGTATGATCTCAGGGCACAAATTTCCTCTATTATGCCTGTCTGTGTTTCCATTCCTAGCGCAACAGATAAGAGGTAATGAATAGGAATTTATTGTTTGGTGTCTCAAAGAATTAGAGGAATTGGCACTGAAAGCTGACAGATATAATAACTATTCCTATGGTTGTACATTATTGTGCCTCTTACATTAGATGAAGCCTTGTCTTCATCTGGCTTCATGATCTACTCAGTATGAGCACAATGTAAATTCACCTTGTATTTTCTCTCTTTCTTATCTCAGGCTGGGTAGTTTAGTCAGACCAAGACATTTGAACCTAATTTACTTGTAAGAAAATTTTCAAACTGTCAATATGAAAAAAAGTATAACTACAGAGCAACTTCACTTTTATCTTTCAGAACCTTTCACTCTAGGGTATATAACTGTAGTTCTTAAATATATATAGCATTTCTAAGTCTGTCCCATTACTAATTTGGTACTTTAATATCAGGCTATTTTGTGAGCAAGGTCTACCATTAAAGGAAATTTGAATTAAAAAATTAATCTTGCTTTGGGCAAGACACTACAGAAGAGAAATGTGTGGAAAATCAACGAACAAGCTAGGAAAAACCTTCAAGAAAAATTTTAAATGTAGGTAATCTTCATATATGTAGATAGATTGGGTGATCTGAGTTCTCTCCTGGCCTTAAAAATTTTGGGGTAGCGGTCCATAGAAATCACAAGGACCATCAGCTGGGTAGTTACGGGAAGCCTGTGTGTGGAAGATCAGTTTGTGAAAGAGAGTACAAAGTTCTGCAAAGTTCTGTAGCACAATCTCCAGGCTTGTTCCTGCAGGTTGCACGCTTCATTGCGCCCAATGTGGAGTGAAGCTGAAGCTTGACAAATGAGTACCCTCTGCTTTCCTTTGTGCCAAGACTTTAATATTTTGCAGCATGCATGAATGTTTTCTCAAAGACTTTCATATTGCCTTGGCAGATATTGGTGGATTTCAACAAAACATAAGTTATCCTAATGACAACTTTCTGTAAATCATGTCAGAGTAGTTGGGACTAATTTCTTAAATTCTTTTGAGGATTCTTTTGAAGCTCACAGAAAAGTGATTTTCCAGTCCCTCCAAGGCATTACAATGCTCTTAGAGATTTATTTTCTCAAATTGGACCTAAAGTAACAATGATACTACAAAATAAATGTTCTTTACATTTAAATATATTTGACATGGGTCTGGTCTCTAACAGTAATCTATTTTCCGTGACCCAGCAATCCAATCAGGTATAAATCAGTCACACAATTCCCTGCAGTGGGAGCACCGGCCTTTGGGCCTAAACAGAGCTCCTGCAGTTGCCACTGTAAAAGTACATGTAGCACGGATGAGGCCGACTAGGCCGAGGAGCTAAAAAGGAGAGCTAAATGAAAGACCACACAGAGAGAGCAAAAGGAGAGGGCAAAAAGAGAGAGAGGGCAGAACCCTCTGACCTTTATTTATATGTTTTTACAAATCACCATGGATTGGAGGTAGAAATCACTACCTCTCCATTCTATTGGTCAAAGCATTTATCTATCATATTTCTCCGCCCAGGAGAATGGAATGATAACAGCAAAGACAGTTAACAAAACATAGATAGTTGTCAAGAAACCATGGCCATGTTTACAGCAGAATGTGTGAGAAAGTATCACAGCAAAGAGAAACACTGACAAACTGCAAAACTCAAGACAAGTACACTAATAAATAAATGAAGTGAGCTACAGAGACAATGTTATCAGCAAGTATGTGGGATGGCTCAAGCTGAGATCTTTGATAGGGTCATCAGAGAAGAGAAAAGAAGCATGCTTTTAAACTCTCTTTCACGAAACACATCCTATTTATTTCAAAGGTGTTTTTCCTATATCTGTTTTGTGGGCTGTTAGCAATTAATACCATTCTTTTCCCTACTGTAAGCAAAACAGTGCAAATCTGTGAACTAATTACCATGATGTTAATTTGATTAATGGCTGTAGTGTACATTAGCTTCTAGTACACAGAAATTAGACAAGTTCCATATTTCAGAAAGGTACCCGAGGAACATTACAAGTAAACCTATCTAATGCCACAGTGATAAAAAGAAGAAACTCTGTATTTATTTAAACCTATTCGTGTGCACAAAGTGCAGACTTTTCCTCATCAAGCACAGCTGGTCTGTGGTACATACATATATTTAATATTACTATCAGAAAAAAAAGTAAGGCTCCTTCATTTTGTTTCTGGACTGAACACATAGATGATAAACTTAATCTGCAAATTATTGGCAAAAGAATAAAAAAGATAATTTCTGTCAACAGCATGATTGGTGTCAATGAAAACATTTCTTTAAGCAGACCATGATGAGAAGTAACACACTAAGAAATATGCAAATGAAAAGAAAACCTGACTTTTCCCTTTTCCCTTTTCTCTTCAATTTTTAATAAAACGAGCTTCTTCATGAGCTACTGCTTCTGTGTTATAGGCTACTGCATATTAGTACCAGTTTCAACAAACCATAGGGACTCTACCTCCTGTCAGTATTTACTAGATCACTTCTGCAGGGCAGGCTGCAACCCATTTCTAAGCAGGCACACAATATAGTTTCAACACCGTGACTATACAAAGGCATTGGGTGAAGTTTGAGTTCTGTTCCCGACTCTTGGCATGTTCAGGCAAGCTCAATATTAACACAGAGTGAAGAGAGAAGTCCCAAATCACTTACTGAGGTGGGTTGAATTGCCTTCTAGAGGTGTCTGCCTCCATCCACTAATTGTAAAGGCAACCTAGTGCTACCTGCCTCCTAATTTAGGAGGTTCAGAGAAGTCAAACATGATGAACCCAGACCTCCATTTCTACCAGACCCTTTATTCACTCTTTTTGCCCCATTCCATTCTTCACTTCTTCGCAAAATACATGGCAGTTAACACAGAGCTACAATGTGAAAAGGTGAAGTTATCACACTCCTGTCCTTCTACTCATCTGGTGCAGAAATGAAACACAGAGTAGCCCTTACTCTTAAGGACTTTATCTCTGGCATAGATTGTGAAAGCCAGACTTCATTTTGCTTGTAAGGGAAATCAGTCTCTCTTCCAGAATTTAAAAGTGACCAAACAGTTCCTGTATGTGGAAATATCATTATTGTCATTACCATTTGTCATACTTTGAAAATATATCTTTGTACAATCCATGTAAATGCAGTGATAATTCATAAATTGGAAAATGTGATTTCCATTGATTTTTGATTTATTATGAGCTGTATGAAACTGGACAGATTTACTTTTGGCAATTAATTTTTTAAAGGGGAGACACATTTTCAAGTTGTCACATATTAACAATATAATATTTAAAAACTAAGTTCAAATGAACCATGTGGAAGCCTGTTATAAACAGAATACAGTACTTGATGGATTCAACTGACATCAGATTGGCAGGAAAGGAGCCTTTTTACAACATTAAAATCTATCAAATAAGGAAAACATCAATTAGTGGTTAAAATAACAGTCTTTTGGCTCTTTAAGAAATCAGCCTCTCTATGCATAACACTGTTTACTCAGGACTGCATGCTTCATTTAAATTAAAGTGCATGCATCCATAAGAAAGTAGGATGCACGTGATTGTTTTAAGAAATACACCACAATGGTATTCAATGACTTGTGGTGCTGATCCAAGTGAACACTTAAAATTGAACCCTATTATGAATGTGTTATTTCCCTGTCAGGCAATATCAGTCAACTCAGAACCTTCTTTGTGTGCTGGGCAAACCCCAACTGCTGAGGGACTTTGCCATGTAAGAGCTTTACAAACTGCAGAATCCTTTTTTAATAACTTGAACACATGTGAAGGGCATGCTAACCTCATGGAGAACAGAACCGCATCCTGCCCAAAAGGCAGAATTTTGGGGTGAAGGAATTGAGGAGACTGGTAACAGAGTACAGAGCTTTCTGTTCCTTGCCATAGTCAAATATATTAACTCGCAGCAATTCTGACTCAAGGAAGAGAGAGAGGATCATTATGTTTATGCACAAATGCATTGGTGTTGCAGGGTATCCATTTCCCTAATCTCCCCTCCAAACCTCTGATTAGATTAACATTTTCTCCTGGCACTGGGCATTGCAGACTGAGAAGAGGTGAGGAAAGGTGCACTTCTGTTGTGTAAGAGTTATGTATATCCATCTCATAAGGGTTGCACTGGCATGCAGAATTCAATCTTCTGGCTACCACAGGGTGTTGAGACAGCCTGGCAAATAAGAATGATCTGTACTAGTTTTACAAATAAACTAGACTCTAGTATTCTTCCTGAGTTAATTAACTAATTAATATTGCTTAAAGTATCTTAACATCACTATGGGTGTTAGATAAAATAGATTCAAAAGTTCTTATAAAAAATAAGAAAAATGTAAGAGAAATTAGTTTCCGTTATTTTGTTCCTTACATAGAGACGGATTTTCTTTGCATTTGCAGGATGGGAGGACTTAATGTAATAAAACACACAAGTCTTGCAAACTAGTTTGGAAAGATGTTTATCATGACTGTAAAGCTTTTAAAATAAGAATTTCACACTCTAGCTAATGATCAGCATGGTTTTATATAAAAAAATAGCACTGCTGTTGAACGATTAATTCTACAGATATCATTTGCAGATATGCAAGTGTAGTGAGTTACACACACCTATTCTTGAAAGCAACCCTTCCTACTTTACATGTGCAATTTTGTGGTTCCTTGAGCTGTAAGCAAAACTAGTTTTTTGCTCTGTAAACAAAGAGAAGGGAAAATTTTTCACTCAATCAGAAAATAAATACAGAGTTCTTTTATTATTGGTTGACAAATAAACTGTAATAGGGAATTTCCTATTCAGTTAACAATTTTGCAAATGATTTGCAAGCCAGAATAGAAGCAGATCACTGTTTCATAGTTGCATTGACTTTGCACTGGGAGTGATTGTTGCCACTCCAAGAAGCAAATGTGAATAAGCTCATATGACTGAATGCATAAGAGTGCACCTGATGAATAAGATTTCGCACAAGCAAGTTTCTAACCGTAACAACCACCTTAAAGATATGACTGAAGAAATGTTAATTACTGCATGCTTCAGTTATGACTCAATTAGAGCCCTCCTGCTGAATGAGAAATTTATGAAAAGAAGCAGAAAATTTAGATTGTCAAATGTCATAGAAGAATTCCTTATAAGGTACTTATAGGCTAGACATTTCAAAATGGGCCTACATGACCTATGTGTGTAGGTCCCAGTGTCAGTGAATCTTAGGGTCACATGTCTTGTTTGGACTGTAAGTGGCTTAGAACTTTCAATGGGACATCTGAAGTGATGGCATTTTTAGCAACTGTTTCTTTCTACATGACAATGAAATTCCTTGGATGCTGCTGCTCTGGTTTTAAATTCCTGTATACCTAAAAGCAACTCAATGGAGTTGTACCCTGCCACATAGGGATACACTAGAGAAATCCATTCACCTAAAGGGCACACTGATATTTTCCCACTAATGATGTTCTAGTGATTGTTGCATAGCAGGAAATGAGAAACTAAACTATATGGCTAAGTAAGCACAAAATAATATGTATCCTTTGCAAACAGACTTGTAACAAGATAAAAAAACCCACTCAAAGATCTTAGAGATAAAATATCTTTTAAAGATGATGCTCTACAATAAGGAGCTTCTCCAACCTCAGTTTAAGGTACTGAACAGAATACCCTGGGCCAGGATGCATTTTTGCTACAACACTTTTCTTTTGTCTAAATTGACAAAGCTTTCTTCTTGCTTATCCACCCCTTATCACTTTTGATTTGATGCTATGATGTTGTATGATAAAAGATTAACTAATCCCATTCTGTCAGATATTTCTCATTGACACCCTCGATGTATATTTTTAGCTTTAATGTTTCATCTTTAAATTGCTTGTTCCTCTAACTGATGCTGTGCTGTTCTCACAACACGCCTGACTCACATACATGTTTAGTAAGGTAAGTGTAATAGTTTAATCACAGCCAGCTGTACAATGCAGACATGATAGAGTGACATCCCTCCACTTCCTGTTAGCTTCAATTAACTTTCTGGCTGCCATCACAGTCTCCTGCATGGTGCAGAAATGTTGACCTTGTTGGTTAGGCCTACACTTGTTTCCAAGCTTGAGTCTAATTTAAAGCTTGAATCCTAACCTCCAGTTACCTACAGTTTGACACCCTATAGCAAAATGCTGGAAGGGCGTCAGCTTTTCAAAGCTGAGTATGGACTAATCCTTGTTAACGGCCCTGAAAATGGGCTGCATGGAAAATGCTGATATCTAACAACTGGTAGACAGAAAGGAACAGGTTTTTACACTCCTTGGAAAGAGCAGAGTCAAGTCTGTTAATTTCAATCACCATTTAAGATGTTTCTTAATGGCTTTATCTGACGGGCATTTGTTAGGTACTACAGCACCATGTCTTAGTCAGGAAACAGCAATGCTGGTTCAGGACACTTCCCAAGCCAGACTCAGAACCAAACCCGGACCAAGTATGAGAAATTAAAAAGCTGGGACTTGTACACTGATATTTTCACCTTTTAAAATTCATATCCACACTTTGAATGTGTTTAAGGACTTAAAAAGCGAAAGAAAAATCTTGATGTCACTAAGTCAGGAGCTAAATGAACAGATGGACTTCTATGTTTTACATCTAGTGGAACCCTGTCCCAGACAAGCTTTCAGGGAGTCTCAGAATAAGATGCACAGCAGACAGTAACATGAGCCGAAGCATCCTGGCATGACACAGAATTGTTTGGCAGAGTGGGAAATTTGTGTTTCTCCTCTGTCAGAACTGTAAGCAGAGTTGAACAAATGCTCCTACTGATGACTTCTATCATTTGGAAAGCCATATCCAGTGCATTACAAGATATTGGTACTGTTTGCAAACCAAATCCTAATATGTCTAAAGATGGGCAGTGACTGTCACAGAATTTTTCAAATGCTATTACTCATTCATCTTTGGGTATCTTGGTACCTTTGCAGAAATGAACTAAGTAATTTTCAAAAGTAAGATTTATATGCCAAATTCCCTATTGTTGGGTTTTGTTGGTTTTAGTTTTGGGGCTATTTTGAACATGCTACACTGCTGCACTGTAGCTGATTGTGGTAGAAAGTTGAGAAATATAGAAAGTTGAGAAGTACTGTCAAGGAAAGAACTAGGATATCCTAGGGACGCTATGTCCAAACCTGTATTGGGATGGATCAAAATCAATAACATTACTTGCCAAGACATGCACTGATAGAAAAGAGACAGAAAACTCTGCCAAGGTCTAGCACCTTACCACCTGGCAGTGACTAAAGAGAAAAAAAGATCTAGTAGATACAGTTATCAAAAGGCATTTGGGTAATGCTGTCACAGTGTTGAAATATAGTTAATAGCTGGTTTAAATAAAAGAAGTAGAACATGGGATGTGCCGTTGTCATAGATGATTTGGGCATGCTCAGGTGTTCAGTTATGGTCACATGTCAAAAAAGACCAATTCAGAGACAAAACTAGAGCTCGGCTATGGGGCTGGTCAATGGAGTCCAGAGCCTCCAACAGATCAGGAGGCAGTTCCTTTTATTTCTAGCACGGAAAAGCAGCTGAGGGGAAGCATGATGCCGCTAAAGGCACAATAGGGTAAACACTGGAAAAGGTAAACAATTATTAAAACAAAAGGATCATATAAACAAAATAAGAAATGAATATAAACTGTCTATGAGTACATCTAGTCTTAAAGCTATGTTTCTAATTGTCTGAATAATCAGAATGAATAATCAGAAAAATATGAAACAGACCCAAAGCCCAAGGCCCCCACTGTAAAATGTAGGCTAATTCATTATGAAAATGGTTGGATCTGACAGTAAAGTATTGGGTCCTATAATAAATTCATCCAGAGTTTCTTAATAGGCCCTTTGGGCTCTTCTGTGACTATCAAATAACCACAGTCAACATCACACCTGAGTGATCTGGAGCTTCATCAGCCCTTGGATTAAACATTAACCACAGCATCCTTCTGTAAGACTGTAATAGGGCAGATACAATTAAAGAATTAAGTAAAACACCTGGATTCCCTACTAAAAGAGAACAGAAAACAGATTCAATTCTTTCAGTTAAACATTTTGAAGAAAACCAGTCAGATTTGCCAGTGTTACAGCACTGCTCGTTAAAATGACACACATCATTGCAACAAATATATGAAAACATTTATAAAGTAAAAGTGCATTTATATTCTAATACACATGGATAAACCAAACATTTAATAAATATTCAGTTTGGTTTACTTTTTCTATAATATTTCCAGCAAAAAAATAAGTTTTTAGAAATGTACACATTTTTGAGACTGAAATAGCATCGTTGTATAATTAGACACAGCTACTGCATAATTTGTACCTTATATGGCTGTCCACAATAATTATAAAGTGACTTAACTATTAAGAATTAAACATTAATGGTTACTTTAAAGGTTAATATTTCTACACTGTTCATAGAATTTCTCTTTTTTACGAGAATTCAAATATAAAATAATTGCATTCCCACAAATGTGAATCAAACATTTACACAACATTTTACCTGTGGTTTTATATTCTTCTGACAGGAGATTTAAATTGTGTGTATATGCATTGCATGGATTTTATCTGAAGTTTGTATATATTAATGTATTACAAGTTTACAGGTTATCAGATAGAAAACATTTGTCTGGTTTTTCTAACTGGATGCTGCAGTGGTTCCCAAGGTGGATTTTTAAATCTATTTACATACAAATAGAATTCTAGAAAAAGCGATAAGAAAACGTACTGTACAGAAACAGGTATAAATAGCAGAGCTATACACTAGAAAACACCACTTTTTCTCCATTTCTAGTTGCCTTGGTCATTTTCATAGGCTTGATTAGTCTCAGATAACCTGTTTTTGTTGTTCCATCTAGTCTTCATAGGTTAAAAATAAAGAATCTTCATAAAGTCTGGAAATATTGTGGGGGTTCTGCTGTTGGATAAATTAGTTTACTAATTTATAAGTTTCCTGACTGGGTTCTAATTTTGCATAGATATTTCTGGTATTCTGTTCCATCTGTTTATTCATCAGCCCTGCTTGTTCTTCCAAAATGGCAAAAGAGAAAATGGTAGTGCCCTATAAAAGGACACCATATAGGTTACTGCCCGAGCTTTGCATAGCTAGATAAATTTGATGCAAGATTGTTTACCATCCTTCCACAGCAGGCAAGGTATTCACACTGTGTGGCTTATTAAACAACAATGCCATCATGCATGACATTATAGTGGGCTGACATAAGAAACGCTAATGAGAATGAGCCATTGACACACTTCAGGCACAGGCATAAACATAGTCAATAAAATCACACCAGAAATAAGAAAATAACCAGTATAAAACAACCAAAACTCTAACATATCCATGCGTGGTTGTTAGTGCCTTGAGCTCTCTATTAGTATTTCTGGAGTGCTCTGATGCCTGTGCAAATTCCCTCTCTGCATCTTAATCTGTGTCGACATGTCTCTGCAAACTGCCACATAAAACTTGCTTATTCCTATCTGTACAGAAGAAGGTATCCTGAAAATGTATGGATCAAAAGTGTCTCCCCTTACATAAACTTATTCTGCTATCATTAATATACCTACTTGCTTCCTACTTTCTCTCTGAAGCTTGAATTAGGGAAAATCTTTAGCAAATCTCAGATAAGATGTTAAGCGTCATCCAGGTAGTGGTCCATCCTTAGCTAGCATTGTGAAATCCTCACGTGCACTGCTAATTATTGTTCAACACTGGGAATGAATGCTCTGGTGTGACATTTAAGGACATTGGCTGTCTATGGTCCACAGCTCTCTGTTTTAGTCATGATTATCATAGTCAGTTATATTGACACCAATTGAGTCAAAAGCAGCACTTGAATAGACCTGCTAGTCTTTAGGAAGTATTCTGCATATATCTGTGTGTGCCCTCTGCGAATTCAAATACCCATCTTACCAGAAATCAGACCATTCTCCTGTTCCCTCAGGAACATAACATTTATCAGAGGTGGAGCAGTTAATTAGGAGAAGAGCTCCTAATTACAAGCATATTTACATATGCATATGTATACACATGTATGGAATAAATTTGGAATAAATAAATAAACATGCATAAACATACACATATCAATACAACTTTGCAATTCATTAGTTGTCTCCTTTTCCCTTGTAAAAATACTTATTTTGGCTTGTTGGGTTCATTTTTACTTGCTAACAGAAAACAAACAGTAGTTTGTCTCTCTAGTATTATTTTTTTGCAGTGGTCTTTTTTCTGAGTAGAAAGACTAAGTAAGAACTCTGCTAAACATCTCAATACAGTGCCGATGAAATTGTTTCTGACATGCTTATTTCTTCTGCAGCCTATTCAATATTTTTTACTCTTTCCTCATTTTATGCGTTGAGTGATAAGCAATAGCAAATGAGGCTCCAGAGCCTCATTACCCTGGGGGGAGAACAGGTAGTTTTCTGCGTCCACGAATTCTGCGCTAAAGTATACACATGAGCCTCATTCTGTAATACAGAGATTGATTCATAATGGGATTCCAGCATTTCTTTGAGAGACTACTGCAACTCTCTGCTCAGTTCTACAGGTGATAAATGAAGGCTAATGGAGTTATTAACTAGACATTATAAAAAAAACCCCAAAAAACAACTCACCATGATATTTTTGTCATACACAAAAGCTATACAGTTATGGACATAGAGAACAAGAAAACAATTCCTGGAATAGCAAGATGTTTGTTTTGTTAATAAATCAAAATACTGTGTACTAGATACTTAAAAAGACATCTGTAAGATCCTGTAAAAATGAAAAAACAGAACTGTGGCAGTGGACCAACCAGC
>VYZT01053656.1:0-22352 GCA_013400735.1 Pomatostomus ruficeps
ATATATGTATTACTTATAATAAAAGATATTTATTTTAACAGTTTAAACCAGACCAAGGTTTTTCTTAGTTATTAAAAAAATACATTCCAGGGTTGAAATCTGATCTCCAGTAATGAGCGTGCTAAGAAATGAATGTAATATCTGTATAATACCAGTTATGTTCACCATTTGTTCTGTTTAAACAGTGCTGACTCCATGTCATGGAAACATGGAGTTCAATCCATAAAACCTCTTTTTTTTTTTTTTCCTCCCCTCCCATCCCAATTAACAGGGTCTGTGCTTTCAACACCAGAGGAACACTCATTTCAAATGAGGCACCAGGGAATGCTGCTTTTGGGGGAAAGGCATGTAGGGTTTGGGGACAATGCTCTCAGAGCTTTCTTTTGCTGCCCTCCACCCCCAGCAACTGCATTCATAACACAACCAGGACAGCCTTATGTTACTTGCCAAGGACGACAATCACCAGCTTACAAGCCACAAGAGAAAATGGCTCTTTGTGACCACGTAGACAGCTCAACCACCACGTAATTCATCTCTTTACCACATTTCTGGTAAAGAAACATGCTCGTGAAACTTGCAAAACCCAACTAGAAGATAAACCTCTAAGGCAGCACTGGAAAATGTTAAAGATGTGACAAAACAGCCTTCACCAATGTCTCACAATCCTAGCCACTGTCAGCTCTTCAGCAGAATAAATGTCTCAGCCCAAATACATAGGAACAAGCTAATGCTTCAGGAGATACAGCAATTAGGTTTGCCAAGCACCCTGCACATGCTACCACATCACAGGGAAGAGATTAAAAAGACAAAAACCAATGCTGCTTCAGGACAAGCCCATGCTTGAACAGCTCCAGCCCTTCCCCCAAAAGCAAGTGCTCTGGCAGGTCGTGAGAAAGCCTTGACTGTCTCGCCCAAAGTCTCTGCATCCGCCCCTGGGGAAGGAGGAAAAACAGGCCTTCCACCTCTCGAGATGATGCCAAGAACAACACTGTGCCATTTAGAGACCAGGGCAACAAAGGCTGTGAAGGGACGCAGCCAGCGCTCCTTCCAACACAGACCTCAGTCTCTGCAACAGCTAATTACAAACACACCAGCAGAATTAGAAGGTGCAGAGCTGAGACACAAACACTTCCTAATCTGTGCCTTTAATAAAACGAAAATCACACCTCCTGATGGAAAAAACATGACAACACAGGAAACTGCCATCTGAACAGGCTGATAGTATAGTATGACTGGTTACACAAGCACCACAGCCCAGATAAAACAACAACACCGAGCTGAACTACACCTTCCCTTCTCACTTGCCCCAGCTGGAGAAGCTCTTTCAGTTGACCACCCTCCTGGTTTTGCAGAAGCAGATCACTGCTATGACCACTTTGCCAAAATAAGCTTTGCAACCTCAGCACGCTGGACACTTTGCAAAGAAAGCCGCCTTGTTGTCTTCCAAGAGTCATCTCACCAATTGCTTTCCAAGAGTCATCTCACCAATTGCCTTCCATTACTTTCAAGTCAGACAACTTTTCTGACCCACCTTCCTGCTTCACAGGCTTGCCATGCAGCCAAACTGAAGTAACTTAGGGCAGGCTAGAAAGCTTGGCTGTTTTGTACCCTTTATTTGATATAGCTATACCACTGCAGGCATATTTCACCCCCATGAAGCACTTCCCTTTATCATTTAATAATGCTCTGTTAAAGGAAAAGCAATGTGCATCAAAACAATCAGCTCCATGTCCTGGCAGTCAGAATGCTGCTGTCACAAAGACCAAAGTCCAGCCTCTCAGGTGACTTCCCTCAGATGCAAGTTACTTGAGGCTATTCCCTTTATTTTCTACTCCAGAAGTTTCTAGATGTCAGTGAACATATTTCAGCACCCGTTTTATGCCCCAAAGCAAGAGCACACCACTTGCCAAGCTGAACAAATGAGTTTTTTAAAAATATTAAAATTCACAGCATTCAGCAGCCTCCAAATACTGTGCATCATCCTGTAGCTGCAAGTGCAGCAATTCAAACACCTGACTTTGTTACCTTCAAGTCCATCAATTATTTAGAGAAAACTCCTTTCCAGAGAGACTGAAGTATCAATTATTTAGTCTTTGAGCAGGAAACAAAAACAGTGGAAAGAGGAAACGGGATTTCTGGAAAGGGCTGTTGGGCCACATGAACATGTTTGGGGTTGTACACTAACAACCTGCCTGAAACAGAACAAGAATGCCAAAATAAAATACCCCCTAAAGCCAAAAGCTCACATGTACACACAAGCTCATCAAGTGTCTGAGCCAATTAGTGCCAAAGAGCCCCAGCTGTAGGATTCGCGGTGTCCGTAGGACGGTCGGGACAAACGGAGATCTCTGTGTTTAGGTTTTAGAACATGAGGTTTATTGCAGAAGGCGTGTGGAAAGAAAGGCTTATGAGGAGCTGCAGGACACAGCTCCAAGCAGGCCAGAGAAGTGAGGGAGAAGAGAAGGATAGAATGAAGAGAGTAGAGTAGAATGACCAGAATGAGCCTTTACAATACAATAAATCATCTTCTGTGTTGAATATTCTGATTTCCATTGACCAATCTAGAATAAGCTACAAATCTTACAACATTTGCCTACAGCCTATAAGAATTAGCCTTGCATTAGCCTATGGCGTTACACTTTAAACTCTAAAAGTTGCTTTTTGGACCCTCTGATGGGTTTGCAGGGTCTCTTCTGACCCTTGGACCTGCTTGCAAGCTGAAGGCATTGTTCAATCAAATGGGGATTACCTCTAGCTGGCTATACCATTGTTTTCTAGTTGTTTAGTAACTGGGGTTGGGTAACTCGAAGCTTGTCTTCATTTCAATCTCACCTACAGTTTTTGCTAGGTAATCATATTTATACCGTTTCCCTATTCCAGCTTCCCCAACACCAGCTACATCAGGGGGTTTCAGGACAGGTCTTTCCATGGAACACCTTTATCGGTTTGGTATAAATGCCTGTTCTCTAGACCAGGAGCATAAAACAGAGAGAAGCTCATTTATAATGCCACAGAAGCTCTTCTACAATACCAAGACAACACCCAATAACATTTACTACAAAGATCACAGGGAAGCAGAGCCCTGTGTTTATTCCACCCTTGCCTTTCTTACTCAGGCTCAGATTAAGGATGAAGACAGGCCTAAGATTCTCAGCTTTTGCATGGACTTCTAAAGACAATGATACAGAAAGAGCTCTCAGAAGAAACACGGGTAAGCAGTCACCCCAGATAAGAACAGAAATTCTTCCACCCACATGTATCATACATAAACTGTGCTACAATGAAAAGGATAAAACACTGTTGCTGTGCTTCTAAAGAGTTGAAAAAAGACAGGAAACACTGAAGCAAAACAAGTGCTGGTCCCCCCTGCCAAACGGGGGCTGAGGCACTCTTTGAACCAGAAAGGAAAATAAATCTATTTTTAAATCCAGCTAAGAGCCCTGGGTTTGGATATAGCTCCTACTGTGGCCAGCATATTTTATTTTCATTTGTTAAAGGTTTTCTGCACAAGTGATAACAGTATTCACATGTGAATAATCAAACAGCACAGTTCTTCTCTCTGAGGGCCTCAATTACAAGATTGATGTCAGATTGGCCAAAAAGGTTAGCAAAAGCCTGGCCATTCAGGGCAGTGGTTTCAACTGCAAACATCACAATCCTTTACACAGTCAGTTTTTAAGGATCACCACTTTCGCAGGTGATCCTCAACACCTGCACTTTACTATTAACCTCACCTGTGACATTCCTAAAATAGAAGAATTTGTCCTACAATGATTTTTCAGCTCATTGACCATCTGAAAGCAGATTTTATGCAGAATGGAGTTGTTTTACAACACAAAAAATTAAAATATGAGACATTCAGCTATATTTAAGTAGTTAAATTTTGGCTGCATTTAAAATTAAGTCATCAGACCCTAGACAATTCAGCCCCTCCCTTTAGATTGCTAAATCAAAATTCAGATTTCTGTATTCTTGGGAGGAACCAAGCTATTACTCTTTAAAACCCACACATATCTAACCTTGATAAGCTTTGGTCTTATTATCTCTGACATTGTTCTTAACCTTTACAAGATGCTTTTGTCTGAGCACAAGCCAAAAGGTCAAGGAGAAGGATCTTGCTCCTGCCCAAACTGTGCCAGGGGCTGAGGGCAGCATCAGTACCTTCACCCCAGCCACCAGCAACACAGCCTTGGAAGAGCCACAGACTTTAGGACTGGGCAATATCAGAGAGCGAGACACACGACCATCCTTTGGATGCACAATCAGAAGCCATCTAGGAATAACCTCTGTTTAATTCCCCTTCAGTAACAGCCTGCACCATTTACTGTTTGAGGGTCTAATTTGCTTTATCTGAGCTACTTGAGCTTAAAGCCCAACAAAAACCACAGCACATTCATGGATTTTGTGAATTGTAACCCTCTTGGCCTTAGAAACTCACAGGTGGCAAAGTACGAAAGTCTGTTCTACCCAAAAACAGGAAGTTTTGACAGAGGAAGCCACAGTGCAAAGCAACATGGCACAAAGAGCCCACAAGCAGAGTGTGTCAGAAATCCACAGATTTTTCCACACCCCACCCACGTGAAAATTTTTGTAAAAGCAAAAAATTACATACAGGGAGGATCTGTGGAACAGTTTTGACAATAGCTCTGTGAACTCCACTTCCCCTGACATACACCCCAATGAGAATTCTGAACTAACACAATGAGATTAAAACAAGAGTTTAATTTATTCACACTTATCAGTGCTCTAACTATGCCACACCTAATCCATGATGAGAAACTTGATAGACTATGAGAATTAATTGTAGCAGAAAAATTCCTTCTTTTTTTCCCCAACACTCATTTACAGGTAATGGCGCACTAGTAGCCACCCACTAAAGCTTCATACACTAAATAAAAATACCCTCTAAGAAAATCAGAACTCAGCCTCAAAACAAAGCAATCCAAGGGACCAATATTCATCAGTTATTCATTAGAAGCAAGCACACAACTTTAATGTATTCATCATCCAGATATAACCAAATTCATAAGACACCATGTCAACAATTTTCTTGCTACACCCAAGAGCAAAAAGTTATGCCTTCAATACCAAAGAAAGCATCCCAATTAAACAGCATCTTAGGGCTCAGAGCAAGGGCTTTTTATGGTCCTTTCATTAAGTATTACAAGGCCCAACCCTAGCAAAAGGTAGCCCAGAACACACCCCCTTGCAGGGGTATGTTACCTATGTGAGGGCTCTGCACAGACACTGCTCCTAACAAAAGACCATACTTCTTCCTTCTTTTCTACCACCCTCCTGCTCCCCACAAGGAGGCAGGAAGGACAGGAAAGAAGCTTTAAACAGGAAACAGTGAGATTAATTTTTCTACAATACACTCACTAAACACCAGGCAAAGCCTGCGCCCAGAAACAAGAACAAGACTCAGTGCAGACTTAAGTATTTGGGGGACGGACGATAAGGCTTCAGCACAAAGGAGGCTACAAAGGAAACTAACCAGATCAACTTACACTAAAAAAATCACAGAGCACACACCACCCAGAAAAGCAGGATTGTGATTTAGACCTAGACAGCACCTTCAGCAAGTTCATCTGGGAACAAGATCAACAAAAACAAAGTACCAACTGTGTAACTTACTTGCACACTGTTTTTTTCAATATAAATGCATTTCCAAACTTTTGGGAAGCTATTCTAAAAATTCCTGTTTCAGTGGCATTATAGTTTTGAACAAGACAATCTTCTTCCAAGGACAGGCAACAATACTGCATCCTTCCCTCCCCACCCTCCAAGAACACAGCTAAAAGGATACAGATCACACCCTAAAAGTACTTTCTTTCAGTGTCATTAACCAAAAGCTAAAGAACACCATTCCACCAACACAAGTTGGTGGAATGGTGCCCTGGATTCCTTACAAAAAAAAACCAAATTCACACAAACCAAAACCTGCAAAGTAGTTTCTGCCACAGCTCATTCCTACTTCACACCAATGACTAGACTTGAATTCCCACCTGACCCCTTCTCTCTGCACACAATTCTTCTGCAAAGCAGATAGTGCTAGCACCTCAACCTTCCACACCAAAGCATTTCAAGTTTCATGCATTTATTGTGTATCTCCCTGCTGGAGATAGCCAGAAAAGAGATGGATCATCTCACCGGACAGCACTTACGAACAAGATACACCCTGTGCTTCCATTCTCTAGGAACTGCTCTCCTTCCATTTTATCCAGAGTTCTAGGTCACAAGGCTTACGTCCCTGTAACAAACAAACAAAAACCCAACCAAATAAAAGAGCAGCGCTGGAAGACTCTTGTCCTGCCAGTTATTTTCCCTCCTCCACCACAATCTCCTTGAAAGACGTACTAAAGAAAGGAAAAAACAAACAAGTAGCTTCTTTTAGAGAATGGGTTTCTTTGTGGGGGTTTGTTTATTTTTTTATTCAGAATGTCTCAAAATGAAACCGCTAAGTCTACACAGAGCACGGAAGGCAAAGTAAGAGCCAAAACAGAAGTGACCACGGAGCATCACCTCTGGTACCCCCGCGCCCCACGGCCAGGCCTATTTCGGCAGCAGGCTGAAAGGATGCCAGAGAGGTCGCTCACTATCACAGCCCACAGGCAATTAGAGTTAAAATATTTTTAAAATTAAGTTACGGGCCTCAATCCTTAGACCCACGGCGCCGTTGCTCTCCCTAAACAGCCTCGGCTCAGGGCTGGGTCTGGCAGCAGCCGGGGCGACGGCGGAGAACGGAGGGGGGCAAGCTCGGGCTGCAGCACTCCGAAAGGCCTTTCCCTATTATTTTTATTTAATTTTTTAAAATTTTTCTCCCTCGTGGCACCTCAACGAGACAAGCTAGCATGAGCTCCCAGAGCTCCTCACTCGGCCTCTCCGGCTTCCTTTAATGGCCAAGGACAATGGCAGGGGCTCGCCAAAGCCCCGCGCTGCCGGGAAACTTCAGCAGCCGGAGGGCTGCTCTCCGCCCGGCCCAGTGGCCGCCAGCCCCCAGGGGATGCTGCAGGGAGCAGAGGTGCTCCGGGGAGAGGAGGCAGAAATGCCGGTGCTTCAAGGCGAGCAGAGGAAGGGGCGCTCCGGGCGGCGCGACCCCCGGGGCAGACGGCGGGGGATGCCCGGGCCGGGGCGGGCGGGGACTCACCGGGCAGCAGCCTGCTCGCTAAGTTTCGCCGAGTCGGGTGGAGGGCGCGGCGGCGGTCGGCGTAGGCGGGGGTCCCTCCGCTGCCTGGCTAGTCCATGGACACGGCGGCGCTCCCGGAGCCTCCTCCCCGCGTCAGCTCGGCCGGAGCGCCAGGCGTGCCCGCCAGGCGTGCCCTTGCGNCCGCCCCTCACGGTCCCTCCCCGCGGCCCTGGGGCGGCTCAGCAGCCGGGGCAGCGCGGCCCCTCGGCCAGGCCCGCGGCTTTGTTGTCTCGGGCTCGTTCCGTGGCCGGCGTGGCCGCGTCCCCCGCCCCGGCCCTGGGAAGGGGCCCAGCCCTGCCCGCCTGGGCTGAGGGAGCGCGGCACAACCCTCAGCGGCGCCTCTTACCCCTCGGGCTTTCGGAACACGAACCGGCGTGGCAGGGACAGCGCATGCTGAGCAATAGTGGAGCCGCGGTCGAGCTTACCTGGAGAGCCGGAAGGCGAAGGAAAGACATAAACTAAAGCGACGCCGAAGAGTATTTTGAGTATTTAGGCGTCCCAGGGCTTTTACACCTCCCGGCAGAGACGCTGAGAAGAGAGGAGGGAGGGGAAGGGAGGACTGAGCTGTTTAAACCCATGCAGTTAGCAAGTGATAGCTCACACCTGAGGCAGCCACCTCCTGGCAGGTGGGCAATGCTTCCCTGCCTAGCTCCCAGCCTCCACACTCACCTTCTGTTCCCTTTCCATACCCTGAGGTCTCTCTGGACACAAGGAAACGCTTCTGTCACCTTCATTCCCTTCCTCATATATAGAGCAAAACTAACCACGAAAATACATTTGTGTGCAGGAAGGCAAGGCCAGGGGAGGTAGTGCAGCACCACACGTGTTCTTACAGGCTGACTTATGTTGTCTACACTTCCTTCACCTGCATCAGCCCTTGGACTTTGAGGAATTCCTTATTTCCCCCTGGATCAGAAACAAGTACACTCACAAAGACAGCAGCAATCTTCCTGAAGTGAAAGGAACTGTTGAGCAACGAAATTATGTGAGCCTAGCACTTCTCTACTGTGCCAATTCTCCATTCGGTCAAAGCTGACAACCAAAAGCACTCTCGAATTAATAGTAAATGCACAGCTCCCTTCACCCACGCCCTTCTGATGTCTGAGAAAGCAGATACACACCAGTGTGTCACCCACTCACCGGTCACATTATCAAGATTCCTTCTCGTTTCCTACATGCAGTTATTTAAATAAACGGGGAGTGGGGTTTGTTTTGGCTTTTTGGTTTTGTAAAAGGGAGGGGGAGTATTTGTCAGCCTTCCTTAAGCTTGCTCAAGACTTCTTAGAAACCCAAGTAAAGTTGAACTGAGTGTTAAAGCTGACAGAAGATGCTAGAGGAACTACCTGAATTTTAGGAAATATCTAAGAGGGAAAGGGAGCTAGAAAAGGTCACTAGATTATCAGATGGTAAAAAGAACTAGAAGAGAGCCTTTCTTCATCTCAGAAGTACTGAAGTAATCTCTTAGAGCACTGAGTCACATCTTCAGAAAGTCCAGAGCCAAGGCAGAAAGCTCTAGTGTGCTGATTGTGTAAGAGATAGGAAGATGGTGCAATAGGAACTGCTAAGATTCAACAGGGAAAATGGGAAATTTCAGGGAAATTTAGCAGCTTTAGGATGAAGGGCTGTGGAACTAGGAAAGGCATTCATCAATAAAATAAGGTTCTCTCACAATTTACCATTTGTAAAATGGTTAGTGTTAGCAGTTCACAGCGTAGTTGAATTGACTGTGTTCACTGTTAGCATGGAGATGGTTCAAACAGCCTCTCTGAATCCCATTTATTTGCCTCTGACATTATCTCTGCACAGTGCTTCACTGTGTTGCCAAGAAAATTAGAGTAAAAATCTCATCCATCACAGAAACCATTAACTAAGTGCTAGGGCAAATTGGAACACTTTTAAAAGACAGTCACTTCAGCAGTAAGAGGTGCAATAATCCTGCAGAAATGAAAATGGGAAATCTGGTTTTTTAGTGAAAAAGTACAGGCTGATGTTTATGTATAGTTTGCCAATGCTGTTTTCCTCTGACTACTGCAAAACATTTTCTGAAGTTAATGAATTCATCATGAGGAGTAGCTGGTGCAAAATGGCCCAACCAGAGCTGTTCACCACTTTATGTGTTCAACAAAATCACTAAACACCATTTTCTAGTGTAAAAAAAAGTCTATTTATGGAGGGAGATATCCGGAAATCAGAGTGACAGTTGGAATCGCCGTGTGGTTTTGATAATTACGAGGTTAAGGGTGAGGGTTGTGCAAGGAAACAAAGCCCACAGAAGAAACCCACTGCGAGGCCTTAAGCACCTTTAAATACAAAGAAATCTGTAGCTGGATCTAAAAGAGAAAGCAGAAATATTTTCAGGAAAGCCTTTATAACATGTTCGAGATCGATTAGAAGAATAATAAATTAGGATGGAACTGGTCAGATACCCAATAAAATTCGAGGGGATCAGGCTGAATCTGTGATTTAAGTTTGCATTCCGTGCCACGGCGTTTCCCCACCTCCCCCTGCTGTTACCAGCGGCTGTTGCACCTCTCGGCTCCGGTCCCCTCGATCGGCCCCGGACAGTCCGTGCGACAAAAGCAGCCACCCACACCCCGGCAGGATCGGAAATTAGTACCACAAAAGCGTAATAGCTGAAGTTTTGTGAGTATTGCAGTGAGTCTGTTAATAATTTATTCCCTCCACGTAGAAATATCTCTATTCCACAGACTGTGTCAGTCAATACAGTATATCCTTCCTCCAAGTGTCTTCTTCTTGAAAGGAAAACGTCCACCCAAGTGAAAAGGTCGCAGGAATAGATGTCTTTTCCAACAGCTTTCCTCCAACCGGATTGGGCTCCACAGCGGTCTGTTCCCGGAATCGGTTAAGCAAATCTTCTCCTGCAGAAAACCCCTCGGGTCCACTGCTCACCTGCGTTTTGGCTGGGTAGCAGTGACATCCAGCGGTGTGCAGAGAGAAGCTTGCTCATTCTTTTTTTTCTACCACGGTGCATCGCAGGAAACGCATCGGAAAATGGCAGGGATCCCTTGGCATTCCCGTCTCGTTGTGGATATTCGCAGATGGCACCAAGGGCAGGCAATTTGACAGCCGTGGGAACAGATAACCCGCATAGGGAAACAAAAATGCAGAACCGAAAACACCCTCTGGGGCAGATCATCTTTCTAATGGCCCTGAAAGGAGACTGCGAATAGAAATGCAATTGGTGATCCCTAAAAAAGCAGTTTCCTGTATTACACCTACATTATTGACTTCACGGCATTTTAATTCTTCAAATATTTTTAATAACCCTGGTTATGTGCCGAAAAAAAGACAAATGGGCTGACAAACAAGGAAAAGTTGATTGAAGAGAAATTATTACAGCAGAGTTTTGTTTCTCAAGCCATACCCTTCCTTGCACTTTGTGCACTTTCCTATTGACTGATCCATCTTCATCTAAAGATGAAAACAAATACAATATCATACTGCATGGGTGCAAAACACACATCTCAGAATAACAAACAAACTTTTAACTATTAGTTTGCAGTAACCAGCTGAGTGTTGAAGGATGATGTGATATTTGATGTACTGAGAAGTGATTTACATTTTGGGTATATGTCATGTTAAAAAAAAATATCAAAACATTAAATGCACACAAGGAACTGGGCCAGCAGAGGGAGCTGTTAGCACAACAAAATCGACAACTAATTTTTTTTCAATGAACATTCTAAATTCAGGCTGCAGTATTGGAAATTCACTTAGATTTCATTTATTCCTACTTTACTATTTTGCTGTAATTTTAGTTATTTGGGACTGCCTATTTCCAATGATTATTAACTGCTCCTAGCTCCTGGGCATCACCTATTTTCTATCCTTCCCATTTTTCTTTTGTCAACATGGGGTTCAGGAAGGATGAGTCAACTCCAAATAATCCCAAGGTTGGCTTGAAAAAAATAATCAGATTTATCCATAACATTTTTTCAGGATAATTTCAATTGTCATTTTGACCTTCCAAGGCTCCAAACTTTGACTTGATTTCAGAAAGACAGGGTTATGAAACCTTGAAATGCAGGTAAGTTTATGTAACTTTCAAATCAAGAAGTGCACTAACTGTTTATGGGAAGTAATGCTGTTTAGAGCAGGAAAAGACCTCGCTCTGACGTGGTTACTGTACCCACACCTCTGGGGAAACCTGCCAGAGCAGAGAACTTTCCGTTTCCATGAGCACTTTAATAAACTCAAAAAGATTTCATGGGTCTTTGCAAAAATGTTTTTACACTACAGGACCACTTCAGCATGTTGTAGGTTTATTGATTTCTAAGTTTGACAACCATTATACTTCCAATAAACATTCCAAATGCTGGACAACAAAGCTTCCTGCTTCTGTTTCCAGTGCCTTTGGGTGGGATAAGAGCAGGGCTGCAGCCCCATGGCATCCTTGCCATCATCTAGGATTCCATAAAGTCTGACTGAGAGAATGGGAACCAGCTCTGACAGAGTGGGTGGGATTCAGTTGCATGCAGACAAAATTGCAAGGAGATGCTCTCCAGATTTAGCAGGTTCTACAGGCACTTCACTTTATCTTCAGTTTCTTGGAATTTATCTGACTTCCATCCCATTCTCCAAGGACTGTTTATGCCTTTCACATTTCATGTTTATGTGAAAAGCATAAACAGCCCTTGGGACAAGGCCTGAAATGCAGGTCTAAGATCAGTACCTCTTTTGCTGGTCTTTGTGCAAGATCCATTCTCTGCAAATCGCAGTTTCCTAGTTCCCACAAGAAAGAAAACTCAGAACTCTACAGAAGGCCAGATCCAGAATACTCCTACTGTAAGATCAGTTATTTGTAGCATCTTGCAACTGTAAGAAACCGTAGCTCACACCCATTTCTTTGAGCATCTCTTGTGTTTCCTACCACTTGCACTCCCAAGTATCCACAAGCCTACTGCAGACAAGTGGACACTTACACAATGTGTTGAACCTTTTAGGGGCCTTGTGTCAGGCAAGCCCACGTGATACCAGTACTGCTTTTCAGGGGTAAAACCCAGGAAAAGAACCCCTCAGGCACAATTCTTGATTTCCTGGAACAGCCTGGCTGCTGTGGGTGCCATTGGGAAGAGCCTGTTTCCAGCCAGGCCTGTTATGTCTGAGAATCCAAAGCATTTATGGGCATGCCGACCTGGGCAGCTCCGAACACAGACAGAGACAATACAGCCTTTACAGAGGAAGTCCATATCACAGAGTCAATTTGCTTTAGACTTTGCTGCTTCACTCTCCAAATCCTGTTCCTTCCTCCATCCCCCAAAACAGCCAAACACTAATTTCAGCTGATAGTAGCATACATGGGTCCAATTTCTATTTAGTTTCCAAATTAAATATATGAATCGGTCAAAATCGTCACTGCTAGTGTTGTTTCTGGGAACTGTGAAGAACAGACTCTGAAGAGCATATAAATATTTTTGGTTAAAATCAGCTTCACCTGGACATAAAAAGGTCAGGATTTCATCCATAATGATGCAAATTTTTTTAAAGAATCTTAAATACAAAAAGGAACCTGCCCTTGTGCAACAATTACCTTCCTTGCAGGGAATCACATGGAGCTAGAATATCTAGAGCCCATAGTTAACTAACAAGAAACTCACTGTGCAGACATAGTGGCATGTCATGAATGCAAAATCTCAGAATTAGGCTGACAGAAGGTAGTCTTCTAGAAACACAGATGTGTTTATATGTTAATGAAAAGCAAAAACCAAAGGCATTTCATTTACATAAAGTTTTATTATCTTTTCCCCTCTGCTGGTACTCCATTACTCCAGCCTTAGCAGAGTTTTGTTTCCCTAGGTAGACAGGTTTTCAGCTGACTGTCTCTGACTGAAAACATCTAGGCTAGGTCAGATTTTAGACCCAGCCTTTCATTAATACAGGCAGATACAAAGGACCAGTCAAAATCCTGACCACCTGGAAGGCTGCAAAGGAACAAAAAACAAACTAAGAGGATTTTCACCATTTTCTATGTTTGAGTAGAGAACCTTTGCTGTGCATTGATCTCTAAATAGTTAAGCAATTATACTGCGCATTCAAGACATGGATGCATTCTGCATTTCAAGCTCTAATTAGAAACATGTGCAACTGTTTTTCCATTTATGAAGCTTGTGGTTTTATCTTCTCAGCAGCTTCAAGGACAGATGGAAGGCTGACTTTGTCTCCAAATTCTTTCTCACGATGCTCCAGTAAAACACCCTAGACAAAGACGAAAGAGAGAAATTCAGACACATCTCCTTAGAAGAGACCCATTGCCCAACTGAACAATTCTAGGAAATAAACTTCTGATCTTATACAAGACATAAAAGCCTCCTAGGTGGCCTGCAGTACCTGTCTTCCTGCCCCAATCACATATACACCTCCCAGGGTGAATCCTTCTCCTTCCAGATTTCCACTATAACCACTTCTCCAAGCACGAAAGAAATTTTGCCAAACTCCCAAGCGGAAAAAGCCTGACAATATCATTTTTCGTCTGCGTGGACCATAAAATCCTTTCTGCAGGGGAACAGAAAATATGTCAGCAAACAAAGGGAAAAAGACTTTTAATTCATGTGGATTTTAAGCTCATCCACAAGTATTTCAGCCCCATGTACACCAACATCCCTATTGCTGACAACAGTGGTGCTTCGGGATAAACATGTTTTTTGTTCAATTAGTTGTTGGGGTTTTTTAAAATTCAGCCTGATTCTTTCACACAGGCAGGGGGGAGAGAGAAGATAAAGAGGTCTTCTAGTTGATTTTGAGTATTACAGAACCCAAATGATTTTTAAATTTAAATTTTTAGGCAGAAAGCAGGGCTATGGTTCTGCAGGACATAAGATTGGCAATTCAGCAGCTGCCAGTGTACCAGGACAAGCCATATCACTTCAATCTGTACATCATGGATTAATGTTATGTGTCACTTTCAAACCTTGATTCACACATCAAACACATCAGCAAGTCACACAGCCAGGGGAAGAAAGGAATCAATATTAACAGGCTATATTGTTTACCTGTTAAAGGGGAGGAATAATCCTGCAACAGCACCTTATCAGTGCCTAGCTATACTGCAGTTTGTAAGCTCAGCAGGATGTATAAATATAGAAAAACAAAGCCAATTAACTTCTTAAACTACAGTGCTACTAAGTCCTTTTTCATTCAGACTACATTCTACCTATTTATACAAGCTCTTCAAAGAGGGCATTCATAGGTTTGTTTTTAAACAAAAGGAGAACACCAACTTCACTATACCTTTTCATCCAGAAAGATTTCTCCTTTGAAATAGTGCTGAAAATCCTCCACTTCAGTCCCTATCTTCTCCTTCACAACAGCATAGAGAGGGACACCCAGCTTGGACAGCTGGGGTTTCAGAGAGGAGAGCTCAGAAGCCTCCTAAACAAAGGAAAAACCCCAAACATTTCAGTCAATAAATGGAGGTTAGAAAGCTTCGCCTTGAATTTCAAGACCACGAATTCTAGCCTGAAGCACAAACCAGAAACAGACCTGTAAAATTTAAGCTAGCTGTACTCCTAGGCAGCTCTTCGTCAGACTTACTACAATTTTCTTTGTTAAGCATGGAGGAAGCAGATTCTTCTGAGCATTTACTGGATAAAAGATTAAAAATCCTGAAGAAAACATATTTTTAACTCAAAACTGCAGATATACCATGCTTGTAATAGGGCTTCAATTATCTTTTGAAGTATTTAAGAATGGTAAAAATATAATGCCTGCACATCACTTAACTTTTTCAGAAATCTCAACCCTTTTTTCCATGTTGACATCTATTGTTATCAGTCCTTCTGCAAAGTATTTTGAAGACTCTGTGCAGGAGCAGGCTATACAAGTTTAAAGTAAGTAATGAAGATACACTCTCCTTCCTAAATCCCCCAGTAAAAATAATCAGGGAATTTCTTCATAGACTTTCAGTATCCCAGCAGCGAAACTGCTTTTTCTCATGTGTAAGAGTATATGGTGTCACCACTCATCTGCTGGGTTTTTTGTTCTCCTGAAGGAATCCCACCCAAGGAGCCTAATGTCAACCTAAGGATCAAAATTAGTTTTCCAGCCCATCTTGTTATGGAACAGTAACTCCTTCTCTTCAGAGTCTGCACCTTCCTGCCTCAC
Source organism: Pomatostomus ruficeps (assembly GCA_013400735.1). Classification (NCBI taxonomy): domain Eukaryota; kingdom Metazoa; phylum Chordata; class Aves; order Passeriformes; family Timaliidae; genus Pomatostomus; species Pomatostomus ruficeps. The sequence goes on from VYZT01053656.1 coordinate 15,308, forward strand.
ATTCAGCACCCAGAGCAGAGAGGGGCTCCCTCTATGCACAGCTCTTTTTTTGCTGATGAGCTTTGTCTGATGGCTTTCTGCCAATCCAGTCCCAGGCAGTATTTGACCAGAGACTACCTGGTTCACAGAGATTTACTTTGGACTTATATATATATATATAAATAAAATTAGCTCATAAGACTCGTTATCAATTGGATTTTGTGCAATCTCCCTTTCTAAATACCATGGGCTAGGTCCCTGGCAGATGTAAAAGTCATGTAACCATCACCTTCAGAAGGAAAATGCGCAGGACCTGGCCCATACAAACCAGCTGCGAGGGAAACTGAGTATGCTGGTAGCTGGTGACCAGTTTGAACTAGAAAACAAAACCTTTCAGATGTTTTAGATGTATTTGATGGCTGTCCAATTAATCCCCTCCCTTTATTTACAAAGTATCTATGCAAGTAGACCTCAACCCTTCTTAATTAATCCCCAAGCCCAGCAAGTACCTCTCTGCACAAAAATCATCCAGGTCTTCGTACAGCCATGATCACTGCACCATTCTCCTTCCATAGTTCACCTGCTTTGAATATCCTTTGTTCTGTTTGTAGAGGAGAAACAACATCAACAATATCAGCCTTTCTTGTTTATAACGATTCATACTTCATGGACCAACACAAAGCACTGAAGAGAATCCCACATTCAAATCCAGTTCTAACAGAAAAAATCTATATGTAAAAGAGGATATTACTGCATTATTGATGAAGTGTGTCTTGTTTCATCCAGAAATAACAGTTTTGGTTGCTTTTCCTTCACCAGAAGTACTGGATATCAAGGACATTCAACTTCATGTCATAACTAGGAAAGACTAAGAAAACTGCTTCTGACCCTGGCTTTAGAAAGGTTCTTACAAAAGTCCAATTATTGAAGAACATGGTCTGAAATAGCCAGAATCTTACCTGATCCCAAAGTTTTTAGCTCTATCTCCTCTAAAAACTCCAATGTAGCCTTTTCTGGCTTGGACAAAAATAAGTCAGTGTTAGCAAGGACGATCCCTGTCACAGCTGCACCAATGGCTCCAAGGCCAACAGACCACATGCCCATGGTGAAGGTCCCCAGGTCAGGCAGGAAGGACATTTCTGGAAAGAGAAAGAAGGAACAGCTCTGACACTGGACATCAATGATGCCAGAGGAGGAAGAATTGGGTTGAAACAACTAAAAGCTCATGCAGGTATTTTTGGTTTAATGGAGATGATCTGTATATTTATTAATGTCCTGAAATGGGTTTTAGATATAAAGATTATATTCCAGTTCTGTGCCTGACCCACATCAAAACTAGATATTAACACGATGTTTCTTATCCTTCCCTGCCACCAGGCTGACAAAAACATCAATTATTAAAGTGCTCAGATGCAATGAATAGAAGATGACTGAAGTTTATATGCGCAATAAAGAACCTCTAACAGTATGACCTCTATGTTAGCCAGTAACATAAATTATTACAGTAAACAAGCAGTTTCTTTCAAAAAAATAAGATTTTGTAGATTAAATGCTTCACAGACACTAATCTACATTAAACAGTGAACTTTACAAATATATTATAGAAGACTGGGAAAAAACATAAATCTAAACCTGCTATATCTGGTTCATCATAACTGGTAACCTTTCACATTCCTTACAGTTCCCCACTAGAACCAAAGCAGGCACCAAGCCAAGCTTCGAGCTCATGCCTGCATAGAAAAATGTAGACTTGCAACCATTTTACTACCCAGTGATCTGACACTACAGACATGCCTGGGACAGCACCTTCTTTCCCTGTGCTAACTTACTGCTACTCTGGCCAAAGCAGAAAGGACAGCAGGAACAAACAGCCCAACCTCACAGCCACCAGTCAGAGCTGACAGCATTGCAATGGCAACCATTACTTGTGAACAGTCCAGTGGGAAAGTACAAACCCTGCTTGTGCTTACCGGTGGCTCAAGTTAGGTGGCAAATTTGTTTAACCACCTTCCATCCACAACCCAACCCACACCAAATCCTGACCCTTTCAAGTGTTTCACAAGCCTGGAAAGGGCTTCCAGTGAGGCACAGTATCAGTTAATGAGAATGCTGGAAATCACACTTAGCCCTGCCTCATGGACAAAGGTCAAGATCCAGCTCTGAGTAATAACTGGTACAAGAGTCACCGGATTTTTGGCAGTGTAAGAAGCCACTGTACACTTACAAGAGCTGTAGATTTACATTCATACAATTGTAGCATTACATATTATGGAGAATCACTTTTTTTCACAAAACCCCTATTTTCTAATAGAATATTTTGGTAAATATTGTTGTCTAGATATACCTTTGTATGGGAAAGGTTCTCACCCCAATAAATGTAAAATATTATTACTCTTTTGAAGTAAAATATTACTCTTTTGAACTGGGACTGGCAATAAACCAGACATACACACCATCTTTATCCCCACAGCTTGCTGTTGCCAGAATTCAGAAAAAAGTAAGAGTAGCTCCTCACTTTTCTGCCCAGAATTTTCTATGAGAAAACCCCTTTCTATCCTTAAAGCCAGCTCCAGAATACTACTGATAAACAAATACAACGTTGGGAAACAAATGAAAAAGATCACATTCTTCTTTTAACAGCATACTTGGTTTCAAGGGAGGCAGTATCATGGTATCTAAAAACGTAAGTAACCCATGGTCCCAAGCAAGAAACAAGGCCAGTTTACACAAACATCACGCAGATAAGAGAACAGATCCTACCCTATTTCACCACTTATTTCTAACAAAGGGAAAAGTTCCTTGGCCGTATCTGCTTTCTTTACATACTTCTTTCAAACGTGAAGTCATGTTGTAATGACATTTTTTATATCTGCCTCTGACACCTATCAGAGACCATCCTGACTCCAGCCATTGGAATGCTGCAAATGTAACTCAAAATTTACGTAATTCAGCAATATCCTTGTGGTAAGACTTAAAATCTTCGTGGCATACCCAAAAGGCTCTGCTCCCTCCCAGAGTTTTATCACCCAACTATTTGGATTTCAATCTTGTCAGGTCAAGAAGTGGTTCTTTCTTAATTTATAGTTATGGGCAGTGGAGGGGGACTCAAGTATTAGTCCCTTGTGCACATCATTTGTGTACAAACATGTTACAAAATTTGTGGCAAGTGATTAATGCATAGTCCTCACATATCTTTTTATTTTCATTAGCATAAACAGCATCTCTAGAAGGCAGCTTCCAACTGATAGTGGTTGATCCAGGAGATCATTAAGCTTAATCAACACAGCTCTTCAGTTTAGTTGGACCCTTTTTCTCCACACAGTGACAAAAATTACCCTTATTCAAATATGCAAATTTTTTGCTATTTATATAAATAGGAGAAAGGAAAATGTAGCTCTGCAGGGTGATACCTCAATTCCTCCCCTGCTAAGCAAACACCATAATGACCCACTTTGAAAAACATGCATGGGAAGCAGCAGGCAGGATTATTAAAACATTTGCTAACAAGACAGGCTGAGCCCTGACGCGCCATGTCATTGAACCCCAAGTGGCGAGACTGACTGGAAAACAGCTGAGCATTTGCAACTAGAAGCTTCATTTCTGGGTAGCTGCTGTTTATTAAGGAAATTTGAATCTCAAAAGGCCTTCACAACCCTCCCCCCCCCCACCTTAAAATACCAACACAAGTGCCTCGCGATCAAGTTTTTAAACACCGAACAGCAGTAGGAAGACACAAGAAAGCATCCCGTGAGCCATAATCCATGCGAAGAGAGCAGAGAGCATCCCGCAAGCCCTTCCAGGGGCGCAGCACTCACCAGAACCCATGCAGGCTGGGGAGCATCGGCCACCAGCAGCTCCCGCAGGCAGGACAGGACACAAACTGCGCTGCACAGCCACGGGCGGCCAGGGACAGGGCTGGGGCTGGGGAGGAGAGGACAGGACACAAACTGCGCTGCACAGCCACGGGCGGCCAGGGGCAGGGCTGGGCTGGGGAGGAGCCCCGCTCCGCAGCCTCTGCCGGGACCGGGCTCTCCGGGCTCTGCCAATCCCTGCCCTGGCCATGCCGGGATAAAAGCCAGCACGGCTGTCCAATCCAGGGCATGACGCATTTAAAGGTATCTTCATCATTCATTCATTCCTTCATTCAACTTCTTCTTTTTTTTAACGGAACACATGGTTACCCTTTTTATGGGGTGGGTAGGTACAGGGAACAGAAATTACAGAAAGCTTTTCTGAAGCTGGGAACAGCACAAAACTTTAAGATCTGCATGCTAAACTATGCTCTTCTGTAGAACTGGGCATTCTTGTAAGTAACTGAATAGACCTGCTCATTCTTAACTTTTTTTCTATGTTTCAGCCTATTCGACATCTAAGCCCTTCACACATGCACACTGTATGCCAAAACAATACAAACAACACTGGAAAAAATTAAAAAGTCATCACAATGCACAATATTCAGAAAAAAAAATATTAGTATAGAGGCTGTACTAGTGAATTAACCCAGTGTTTCTGTGGTCAATTACCTGCTTTAGTGGCAACATCGCTTTGCTAAAAAACATAATTTTCTCTGGGACTATCAGATCTTCAATCTCTCAACTCTGCTAAAACTTCCAGAAAAGAACGAACACTCCTCTTTAAACAGTAGAGGTCAAAGAAAAAAGAAGAAACCATCTTTTTGTGTGTATGTTTTTGTGGTGACCACAAAAGATCTACAAAATAACAGTGACTTATTTTATGGCCTGTCAGTACTCAGTTAACCAGAATTTAAACAAGACTAATCTTAATCCTGTTTTGAGTGCCAGTGGATGGTCCTCACTTTTGTCAAGACTACTTAAAACATGGTTTTCTAGATGTCTCATTTCCCTCCCACCCACAACCAGAGAAAAAAAATTGTCATTCAGACGACAGCTATCCTTAAACATTTATATTAACAGTGTAAACAGGATCCATTGCAGCTGTGTCCAAAAAAATAAAAAAAGAATAAAGCTTCTGTTTTCAAGATGTCAATAAGACTCAGAGTAGCAAAGAGATTTGCTCACATACTTTTCCTAAAAAGAAAACTGTCTTACAAGTTGGACTGCGCTAGCAAATACTCTCTAGCCTAAAGTGGCTTTGACCATTGCTTGTGCTTCCTTTTTCTCCCACTCCAGCTTCCCCAAGACATTCCATATCAAGCCTAAAAATGTTTCAGAGCTTTGTGAGAACTTGCGTATCCCAAACAAGTTGAACTGATTTTTTATGAGACATCCCCCCCCAAATGAGTCATGATTACAAATACCTTTGTAAGCTAAGTCCTATAAAGAAAATTTACAATTTACAATAACCGGGTAACATGCTCATCAAGATTTCATGAGCTTTTAATTACCATTAAGGATTACAAAATACAGCATCCTGACAGACCTTCAAACCTAGCCCTGCTTGAAGCAGGGATCTGACTGAAGAAACTTAGGAGGTCTCTTCCAACTTAAATTGGCCTGTAAACACCAAAATCAATGCACAAAGAAGCCTCCAAACATTTCTGGTGGCATGAATGTAATCTTCACAACACAGGGATTTTTTTTCCTTTCTTTTTGCCATTGCAAAGACCTAACAAACCACTCCTTGTGTCAAGAATAACAATCATCTTTTTAGGTTTCTTCCTGATCCATGCATGGTTCAACTACCAAATTCTGTGCTCTCGCCTGTAGCTGTAGAGAAAGTTGGTGTGTCAAGCAAACAAACCATGCTCCTTTCTTTGAAAGGAAGTTAGTTGTTAGATCAAAAAATCTCCCTCATTCTCAGACTGTTTTAAAGAAACCCAACATCCCAGCAAGCCTTTTCTTTTGAGCAATGGAGAGCAAAGAGCTCTGGCACACCACTTTGGAAATCTTCCAGCTCTTCTAGTGTATTGAGAGGGAACAGGGAGCCAGTGTATGGAAAAATTCAAATCTCTGATCAGTCAGCAAATGGATACCATGGAGATGGGAGATATTTTATGGAGCACAGGACTGCAAAAAGTACCTCTCTGAAGATAATACAGGATGAATTCACTGCTTGGCCTGCTGGCAATCCAGAGCAGGAAAGCTGCACCCTGTATCAGTCTCTAGAGGTGGTGGAGGAAAGGGTATACCAACAGACCCACTAATACACCCAGCAGGTGCTAGGCAGCAAGTGATCCCTCCTGTTCCAACTCAGCAGATCAAATAATTCTAAGTCCTGCAGAGTCAAGCTTAAAGTAAGATTTTCCCACCTTTTTTGGTTCTTAAGCCTTGCTTATATTTTAACTTTCACATTTCTACAGCAAAATTATTACTAAAAGCAAAGACACACGAAAATGGACACATTTCAACTCCACCCCATAGGGCAGGGGGGCTTAGTGCATAAAGGAGGCTGTAACACATCGCCATACACCACCCAGTGCAGAACCGTTTCCCCACAGCCGCGCTTCCCCTTGCATCGCCTGCTGTGAACCAGGTCTGATGGGAACACTGCCCCAGAGATTGGAAAAGAAAAGGCTGGGAGAGCTCCAAGCTGGTCCTTCCAGCAGCTCAAAGATGGATTTCTTGAGTCCTGCAATTGCACCCAGGACCCAGCCAACGCATCACGAATGAAATGAGAAACGAAACACGGAGTCTCGATCTTGCTGTGCCTACTTACACACGGGATACGTTCGCCAAGCAAGCAAAAGGATCTCTCAAAAAATTAAATCGCGAGGGCAGGCATAAGCAGGATTTCAAACCTCGACAGCTCGGGGTGGGCAGCAGAGCTCCGATGGCGAGAGCCGCGGGCGAAAGCGGGTCCCCGGCCCGCCCTGGGTGCTCAGCGACCGGCGAGCGNNTCCCCACCGCCCGGCGCCCCCCCCCCCCCCCCCCCCGCCGCACCAGCCCCGCCGGCGCACTGCGCCTGCGACCCGGGGACCAGCGGCGAGGGAAAGAGCACCCCGTGCGGGGACTGACCGTGGGACGGACAGCCCGGCCCCCGGCCGGCACAGCGCGGAGCCGGGGCCCTCCCGCCCGCCGGGCGTGCACCCCACGGCCTCGCACTCACAGCGCCGCCACGCCCATCCCCGACGCGCCGCACACACACG
>VYZT01053656.1:22482-49366 GCA_013400735.1 Pomatostomus ruficeps
CGGCCCGCGGCCGCCAGCACCGCCCCTGGCGCTCTCCGCGCACGCACCACCGCCGGCGGCGCTCGGTGCCCTTCGGCCCCGCGGCTCTGCGCCGGTGCGGCCGGCGGGATTATCCCCCCTCGTTAGCGTCTGGAACGGACGAAAGCCTCCTGTTCCCTCTCGGAACCCATTGTGCCCTCCCGAGGGCTACTGCAGCTTCTGGCCAAGCAAAGAAAGAAACGAAACACGTTATGGGACACAGCGCTTAAATATGCAAGGCAAAAAAAGCACCCAACCCATAACGACCTGAGTCCAAGAATGTAGCGAGTTTATCGTTCAAGTAATCTGATTAATGGGGCACTTAAAATGTTTGCATATATATTGCGTTCAAGAATATACTTGCTCAGATAAGCCAGCCAATAACATGTCACAACATCCTTTAACAAACACACTCTTCAGATGCTTGTGGTCATTAGGCACTACTCCAACCACAAACTCAGAGAACTCCACTACCTTGGGACTATTTACTGAGGTCTCACCTAAAATCCAAAAAAACAACCAAAACAAAAAAAAAAGGTAATAGCAATGCCAGAGCAGTCTGGCCAGTAACACAACAGTAGCTCCGGAGAATGAACATAATCCCTTCGATGGTACTAGAGTATCTACATTTCAAAAAAAAACACTGTTTTTCATCACATTCCAAACCTACCTAGACAAAATGGCCTTTTCTTATCACTCTGTTCCTACAGCAGAGCACAGCAGTAGCCGTGTGCTGCCAGAAAGCCACATGGAACAGCCAGTTTTGCAAGACAGAGGCCATCGCAACATGTTGCATTGCACATGGCAGAATGGCATGGGCTCAGGCACTTGCAGGGAAAAGATTTTGCGTCTTTTTGCCCAAAATTGTGGTGGTTGTGCTTTTATCTATACACATTCCTTTAGAAATCAAATGGATTACAAAAAGCACTAAAGTCACTTGGTTTTAGCAGCAATAAAAAAATAACCTAAACAAACCTCATGGCAGAAGCAGCATTACCAGACTGCCTGAAAGAGATGGGGAATTTGGAAGGATTGAGAATTTGTGGCTGCTTTTTTCCTGGGAAATATATGAAACAATATCTCTGCTTTTTCTCCTTAATCAGTGTGGGAAGGTTGTCTGTCAACAAACATAATATGTTGAAGTGACTGTCATTTTTTAAAAATGCAATCAGCATTAGAATATATGTATCTTTGCCATGCTGACACAGCAATCTTCAGAAAAACATTATGAGCAAAAAATGATTGGCAAATTCTGTCAGCCATCATCATATAATTAAAACCCTAATTTCTGCAGGCTGTCAACATTCCTTTCTTCTGAATTTTACCATGGTTGTGGACCCAGCAGGCAACATTTCGAAATGGTAGAATGGCAGCTCCATTATTTTTGTTTCCATGGTAAGCACACAAAATGAACTTTTCTCTTAATAATACTTCTGCATATTATACCTCTAACAACCTAGCAGGTGGCCTTCACAATCCCAAGATAGCCAATATTGATGAGGAGGAAAAAAACCTCACTTGTTACAAAATGAAAATATCTATTTTTTCTTTGCCCTGGACAAGAGTCTGTGACAAGGCACCAGGCGGGAATAACAAGCAGTTAATCTCAGAAGTGACTCTGACTTCATGTGTCCCTATTGTAAAAATGTTGCAAAAAATGCAGAAAAATCTGAGCCCACGCATCTGGATTCCAAAAGCAGAAAAATCCTTTGAATGCATGCACACACCTAATAAGACACAGAACTCAAAGAAATATAGTGTCATGAAAATACTGGAATCTAACCTTCCCTACCCACACCCCCAGAAAAGCCTGCTTTCCTTGAAAAGTTACTGTGCTGCATTAAGTGGAGTTGCAGCAACACTTACTTTGTCCTTATTACAATATCTTTGCTTTCATTGCGTCAGAAAAGTAGTGAAATTGTGGCAGGAGAGCTGAATGAGAATTTGACTTCTTCGGTTTTTTTGGTTTTCCCTCTTGATAAAATCATCTTATGATTGTTCTATTATAGTTTAGTTTTTCCATACACCTATTCAGATGTTATTCACATATTTTTCTTCTTAAAAAAAAAGAGACTAATAAATTCTTTCTCATACACACACACACATTTCACAAAGCAATAGACACCCAGGTTTTGAGAAGCGTTCTTAAAAAGCACATTCAGCCCTTCTCTTCCTGCCTCCATAATTCAGTTTTGTAGCAGCGAATGAGGAGAATCAGTCTGCAAACTGCTTGTATGTCAGTTAATTAAATTTCCCTGGCATGCCCATGTGTAAGTCAGAATGCACTGTATCAGTAGCTGTGCTAAAACATGATCTAGCATTACGAAACTTTCAATTCATGTACAGAATGACAAAGCTGTGTGTTATTTCAGGAGTTATTTCTTTTTCTTGTTGGATCATGCTTCTATAGATCAGCCTTAGACCAAGGGCATTGTCAGACAAATGGCTTATATTGAACAAGCTGTCTTTTCTATGAGGAAACAGGAGATCTCTAGGGCAGCAAGGAAAGACAGCGGTGGACTAAGGCAGGATCTAGGCCCTAGGTCTGTAAAAGGATTTCCAAACTAATTAAGACTTTCAATATCAAGCCAATAAGATTAGATGTAGATATAAAAAAAAAATACAGCTTGAACTTTTCACCTATATGCTGCTAAAGGCAAACCACACAGATGCAGCCTGATGTCGATCTCTGCTCGGCCAGGCAAAAGCCATCTCCTGTTTGGAGGCTGTACAGGGACGCGTACTCGTGTAGTGCTGTTCCCAACCTCGTCCTGATTCTCAGGAAATAAACGCACCCGTCAGCCTAGACACAGAATCCCAGGTTTATCTTAGCTAAGATGAGGGTGCAGTAGTCACAGAAGAAACCAAAGGAAATACAGGTCATTTGAAATTAGTTCCTTCACATAAGCAGTTCACAGTGGGACACTGAGATTGGTGCAATACCCTCCATCTGGACAAGAACAGGAAGAAAGAATTAGTAAGTCTTTTCAGTGGGTATAAAGGTTCTTACAACAAATCTCTTTTGCAATAGCCCAATAAACACTGAATCACAGAAAAGCCTACCATCTGCAAAACAAAAGATAACCAAGGCATCTGGAAAGTGCAGATGAGATCATTAGTCCTCCCACTGTCCTTCAGTCTTTAAATATTTTTGTGTCAGGTAAGTGTAATTACTAAGTGTAAGCAAATAGAACCTGTGGCCTATAGCTTGTCTGTCTCCTCTTTACTGCAGTGCTACAAATAATGTTACTCTGATTTTTTTATTCTCATATTAGGTAGGACACTGAAGACAAGTTAAAAAAAGTTATTTTTAATGACTATTCAAGCCACTAGAATAGTGATCAAGCCTCAGGCTCTACAAGCAAAACCAGGCTCTTGAACATCCCAAACTACCCACAAAGATAGCACTGAAAAGGCAGTAACTGCACTTCTGCAAAATCAGGCCATCAGAGGAAAACAGTCATTCTGCAGTGGTTCTGGTATCACCTACAACTACTGTGTACTTTCTCCTAAAATCCAGGCACTCCACACGTTTCTAGGCTACTTTTCTTACAAGCTGTTGTGATAAAACTGGCACATTTAATTTCTTACTATAGACTTCAAGAGCATCTTACAATCTTACATCATACAGTCTCTAGAAGCTATTAGTAAGGACAAGACTGCTTGTGTTACTAATACAATTAAAGTGCCCTACATTGTCCTTAAGACAATGAGTTTCTGTACTCAGTCAAATAATGTATCTCACCAAGGTGGTTGTAAGTAGCTAGAAAATCTGATGTAAATATTTTTCATGTAAGCATTAGAGATGATAAATTTTTAAGGTTTAAAACAACCTGTTGATTTAGCTGTTACTCAGAAGTATTTGTCCAAGCTCTAGGGGAGAAAATTGGGCTTTCTCTTAACAAATTTGACCTTCTCCAGTAGAAGATGAGCTGCTCTTAATATTTAAAATCTGGGAGAAAAATTCCACGACCTTTTTTGCTAAAGAACATCCATGTTATAAAACCAAAATAACCCTGGCATTGTTGATGCCAATGTGGGTCACTTTGACAGAACTTGGCTAGGAATCAAATACACATGCCAGCAAGCCTCAGTTCCAGCTCCTGATGGCAAGGTTGTAATGAGTAGTTTAGGCACAGTAAAATTCTAATCCAGCAGAGCTACAGCCACACTCTCTAACCACAGCCTTAGAATTAAGCTCTTAATCCTCTTATTACACGGAGCTATTTGTCTGTGGAACTTTCTTCTGCTAGAGCAAAACACAAATGTGTTACTATCAAACTGAATTTCAACACTGCTTATCTGTATTTTGTGATACTATTCGTTCTTGGTCTTTATACAACATCAGTCTAGGAGGGGCCACAAACTATGTATGTCGTATTTTCAATGTATGGTTTCTGTTTAGTTCTTAGTGAACTTTCTTTTTAAGAGGTTGTGCTCATGTCTCATGGGCACACAGACAATTTTCATGTTGACATCTACCATTTTGACATAACTTGATCACAACAGCTTGAAAGAAAAGCTGTATAATAAAGTATCCAATGCACAACTGAAATGAATGACTAAATAATTACAAAGTGACAAGGGTGAGTATCATAGAGAAACGCAACAGAAAAGACATTCTACTTACTTAGCAAGGTACATTTCAAGTCCACAGCACCCCCTCTGCAAGTCCTATTTCCTGAAACACAGGGGTTTATGTGCCTTTAATGGGAATGTGGAAGACTAGAATACATAACTGAATTACGACCAGCCTTTCCTCCTAGAACCAAGTAATACTCCATAACCCTTCCTCATGACTGGTTTAGTCACCAACCTAGGACTGAAAGTTCGCAAAGATATTGTTTAGATTTTGCCTGAATGTTTTGTTTGTTAGATAAAGCCTGTCAAATTGTAATTGGTTTCAGGAATGTTGAAAAGGCTTTTTTTGCTCAAGTAAAAAAAAAAAAGGCAAAACGTGAATATCACCTTCTGTTAGTAAAGTGCTTAAGCGTACTTTCTTTGAAGCATTTTTTCCCCACACCCATTTTGTTCACATGCAGTGTAATTTTTTTCCACTGTATAATCTGTCAAACAAACTTAAGTGTAGCACATACTTGAAATGATTGTGCAGTGGTAAAACCCAAGAACATTTTAGTCATTTCATTTTGCTAAATTAATAACAAGCATAATTTTAACATATTTTGTATCTGGTTGATAAGTGGGTAACAGTGGGACAGAACGATGTGTGGTATGAAACTGTGCTGATTATGTTGGGAACTTTCAAGGTTGCCATTTGCTGTGCTGCACTACCCAGCCCGCACTTTAACAGGGCTTGTTCACGTGTATCTTGCAGGTTAAGCTTGGAACACAGGCTTTTGGGAGGGAAAGGAGGTTGCTTAGGTAAAGGGGAGTGGTAAGGCTAATTCCATTTCAAGCCATAACTATCCAGGAAATGATCCATGTCATTGCCTGTTCCTGTGGTTTTACTATTATGATCCAAGAACATTCACAAAAACACAAGTCAGCACCCTGAGACAATTTGGCAAATGCTTTTCTGCCTATGCCAGCTATTGTTCCAATAACCTGCAGAGGCTCTAGGCAGCTGAAACTGAAAAACCTCTGGAGAACAGTCATTGAAATCCTTATTAACTTACAGCTTCTCATGATAGTAAGAGATAGATTACAGACCCAAAAGGTTTATGGGATATGAATGAAAGTCATTTCACCTGGGAGATGACAGGTAAAAAAAGATGACTAAAGACCTACCAAGCCAGATGAGCAATGTCCTAGATGCTAAATAGGGGGACCAGCAAAACTCAAAGAATTCTGAGTTGTTCCATTTGACTCACATGGAAACCATTAGAGTTGTGTTCTTCTTGGCCCAGGGGAAGCCCTGGGTAAGCACATTACAGATGACTCAGAGGAGTGGCTCTGAACTGAAGCAATTTCCCAACGACAGAGATGCCACAGACAACCCTATCATCAAATGCCATAGGTTGAGCTCTGGATGAAATACAGAATAAAAACAGGAAAAATTACATTTCCACTTTAATTAAGGTGGTGTTCAGGCCTACCCTAATTAGTTAATTTTTAATAATTTCCTTTAACTATTGCTATTAAACTATTCAGCTTATTAAGAACCACAGAACATCACAGATCTAAATGACTGTCTAACAGCTGCAAGCAGTTCATTAGGTACCTACAATCAAGCTTTTCTCCCACAGGAAGAAGGAATCAGTAACTACCCTTCCATTAATCCAGGGTTCTCCTCCCCTCTCAGAACAGTAGCAAATTATTCACATACTAAAATTCCCTGAGAGCTTACCCTTCCTAGGACAGCATCTCCTCTACAAGCACTGAGGGACTGCTATACCAAGAAGCTGAACATAGCTTTTTTCAGAAATGCTGATTTTGTTAAACATTAGCAAAGCTCTATGGTATCTTTATGTTGTTACTAAAGAAAATAAATCAGTGTCTAGCATCAAGAAACACATGGCTATTATCATGACATCCTAATGACTCTGTCCTTAATACTACTAGGCAGGTCATCTCTTAAGGAAAGTGATAATGTCCCTGTGAACATATTTTTGGTCTTATCTGATCATCTGCCTTAACAACCCTATGATTCTTTTACACTATACCCTTCAATTACTGTCTGGTATTCTCTACCTGCATTTCTATTCCCAAATTTCATAATATATTAAATAATTACTTCACGTCCCTGTATAAATAGAGCACCTGACCAGAATTAATGACACACAGGATACTTTTTGCTACCCCAAGTAAACATGGATTGTTTGAAATTTTAATAACTATAAAAACGAATACATGCAGTTCACAAAATGATCAGTTTTTTAAAGAAGACCTAAGTAGTTACACTTCAAAATTCAGAGCTAATGAAAGCTTCTAGAGACCATCTTCACATCAGTCAGAAAATTCATGAACATAAACAGGGCTTCATAATAACAAAAGTGAATGGAAACAGACTTCTTAAACAACACAAAAACAAGCTGAGTAAATAAAGAAGTGAAATAAAGAACAACCAAAGTCTAGTACTTCATTTAGAAAAAGGTTTTTAATATAAATCTGAATACAAAAATAACCAAAACACCCTACAGTCGTCACAAACAAGTCCAAGGTTATCTCTTATCAGTTCCCTGACAGTTTGGCAAGAGCTTGTTTTCTCTGTTCTGCAGTCATATACTCACAGGCTTCCAAAATATTCACTATAATTAAAGTCTGTTGAATTGTTTTTGCTTTTACCCATATTCTTCCATTCATTCCCAGCACCAGCTCAAATGGGTACAATTGTGACAGCTCCTGAATTATTTCACATTTGGGAGCCAAGAGCCTGTGAACAAGACCAAAAAGAGTCAGTGGAAGAAGTGCTCACACTTACAGACACCACATTATTATCAACCATTAACTCCAGCAGTACTGCTGCTAGGGGAGCTATTTAAGAAACAATGAAAGATGATCAAGCTGCATATACATCCAAAATAGCAATCCAGAATCAGATTTTTAAGGCTCCTCTCATATAAAATATATGCACCCAGAAAATAAAACAGTTGGAAATTTAGTTATTTTTTACAACAATTCTACGATCTGGTAAATTCCAAAAGTATGCTGTTTAACAAAATGTCATTTTTAAAGTGCTGTTTATGAATTTGGCACCCCAGAGGTGTATTTCAAAACAGGACTTCCCTTCTACTTCAGGAAACAGCATTAGCAGCAATAAACAGACTACTTCATTTCTATTAGATGACAGCACACTAAATACTACACTATTACGATATGTCTAGGATTAAATCAAGTTTGAACAAGTATTCACAGAAACTAAAAGCGTATCAGGATTTAGCAGTTTAATTGTAATATGCTGTTATTTTTTACTTGCATACAGACAAAATTTGGAAAACAGAATGGCTGCAAAAGTTTTTTGTATCAGTTTGCACTGACTGATAGGACATATAAATCAGACAATTATAGGTATGAAAGGGCTGCTCTGCACCTCCTGATGGCTTATCCAAAGAACAATAAAAACAAACAAAAAACTTCACCCAGAAAGCAACAAAGAAGTTTGACTGTTGTTTATCCATTAATCTGGTGTTATTCCTTGAGAGTCACAAAAAAATCTTGTATTTACATCAGCATAAATAACTCCAAAGTTCACAATACATTTAAAAGTTTACGAAACAGGTCCTGGATTAATGTGTCAGTTTTAAACTAAAATCCTACATTTTTTTTTTATCTGTATCTTTATTTCAATGCAGTTTATTTTTCTTTGGAAGTCAGAAAATAACGTGTACTGATGTGCAAAGACCCCTTTAATCAGCTCTCAGCCAAACATATACCCTCCACTAACCCATTAAGCAGAAAAAGGACAATAAACATTACCAAGTTTTAAACTCCAAGGCAGTATGTACATACCTGAAACACTATCCTAAATGTTTGATTTCCCCAGGTCACTAGTTTTGTTCTCCATACTGACTTGGCAACCACATCACTTGTTTTAAACAGGTCATGCAACACCATACAAAAGAGCTTCTAAATCTTTTAAGAAGAAAAAGAAACTTTCCTTCTATGTCAATATCCATACTCTATTCAGTAAAACTGGTTTAAATGCACTACAAGAATTACACCGTCTGATTTACCAAATTGCCCACACTGCTCAGAGGAAACAGTTGTGGGAACCTTACATGTGAGAGTGACTGTTGCCCTGACTTTGCAGTGTTCAGTGTTTTTCCTTTTGTGATATTCTTAGAACTTTTTCTGTACCATGGCCATGGCTTTTTTCTTAGCAATTATCTATGTTTTCTTAAACTGTATCTATGTTATGAATTCCAGTATACTGGGTGGAGAAATATGATTGACAAATACTTTGACCAGTGGATTATGAGGGGTGGTAATTTCTATCTCCAATCCACGGTGATGTGTGAAAACATATAAATAAAAGTCAGAGGGTTCTGCCCTCTCTCTTCCTGCTCTCTCCCCTGCTGCGTCTGTGTGGTTCCTTGTGTGGCTCCTTCAGGCCCTCGGCCTAGCAGGCCTGCCTGGGGAGTGCCATAAGTGACTACTTACATTTCTTAGTACTTACTTTCTTATTAGGCCTAAGGAAACTTTAAAGAGGAAGCCATCTTGTCCAATTATTCCCATTCCACTTGATCTTCCACTGCTGTCTATACAGACCATCTCTGGTTCCATGTCTTTATTTGCTACAAGGAACTGACCATAAATAAGATCTCCCACCTGAACAAAACAGTGTGAAAAAGCAAAAGTAATAGAGGAGATCATAGTGCACGCTTGTAACAATTGATAAACATGCTCTAGTGAGGACACAAAATTGTTTTAAAACAATGGTGATAGAAAAATAAACTAGTATACTAGGAATTTTAATTTTTTCTTTTTCTACTAGAGACAGTACCCTTCACAAACAATTATCTTGTGCCACTACTGGTATTCGTAAGATAAAAGAACAGAATTTTATTTAATGGAGTTAAATAACTCTATTTTAAATACCAAATATTAACTCCCCTTTCTTCAGACTTTAAGGTTATTAAAAGTCTAAGCAACCTGCTCTTATAATCACTTAGGAGGACAACAATAAAAAATATCACACCAGCCTATTTTGCCTTTCTTTAAAGTTCATTTTACATTCTGGTGATGGCGTTTTATCCGAGTGCAGAAACTGGCATGCATGTGCCACACAACCGTTTACAATAATGCTGTTAAAAAACCCCACACAACTAACATTTTCTACCAGCATCACACGGCATAAAAGCTTGTTTTAAAACCTTAACTGCGGAGTGCCCTTTTGGATGCACATTACTCATGAACTGCATCTGCTGCTGGCAGCACTATGTGTAAATGAAAACACGAGAGTGGCTGAGACAGCGCAAACCACGCTAGTTACAGTCCTCCTAAGAAACCTCAGAAAGCCTAATGGTGCACAACCCTCCGAAGTGGGCCAAGGCGAAACCATTACAACTAGACCTGCACACCTCCTCTAACATGTGGCTTATAAAAGCACTTCCACTAAGAAAAGCTACTGAAATGCAACGGGACCAGCACCAAACGCCGTGGCTAAAGCGTCACCGCCAGCTAACCAGGCACCCACCTGCACGTTGGGCCTGTTCCTCTTCGTGGCGCCTTCGAAGGCCAGGTAGGACAGGGAGGCCGGCTCGCTGCCGCCCACGTCCAGCCGGAACACGTCCCCCGCTTTGGCCGTCACGATCCCTATGACGTGGTCGCCCTTCACCGGCACATACTGCAGGGGCACGGGGACAGAGGGTCAGGGAAGCGCGGGCGAAACGGGGCTAACATGCGTACACATACACACACAGAGACACACAGACACGCGGGTCCCGCCCGTACCCGCTTCTGCTGCGAGTCCACCCAGTAGGCGCCGCCGCCGCCAGGCCGGTGCCGCAGCAGCCCGCACTTGGTCACCAGCAGCCCGGCCCCGCTGCGCCGTAGTCCCGGCCCGCACAGCAGCTGCCCCTGCGGCGCCGCGCCCGCGCTCAGCCGCAGCCGCTCGCCCTCCGCGTCCTCGTCGTAGTGCGCGGGAAGNCTCGGTGCGGAGCGGGCGGCTGCGCTCTGCGGCCCCACGGCCCTGCCCGCCCTTCGCGAAGCGCCAGCGACACCCCCCGGCCGCAGCGGCCGTGCCCGCGCCGGTTTGATCTGCGAGCTGCTGGAGCCGGCTCCTCACCGCTCCGCCAGCTGCCTTTCCGTCAGGGAGGCTGCCCTTCCGCAGCCTTCCGTTTCTGCCAGGCAGCAGCCAAGATAGTGTTAGTGCGCTTAAGCGTCGGAATGAATGAACACACGGAGTTAATTCTTCCAGCTCTATCACAGCTGCAATTGTTTGCAGGGTTTTTTAATTAGAAGTTGATTAGAAGTTGACAGTAAAACAAACAGCTGGTCAAATTTGAGGTGAATGTCAGCCAAGGAGTTTGGCAGGGAGGAGAAAAGATCGCGTCAGTTGTGAAGGGAAACTGCTCACAGAGGTGGCATTAAAACAGTTGGAAAGGATCACCGTGGGTCATCTGGTCCAAGGAGGGTCGTCCTAGAGCACATTGTACAAAACTACATCCAGACAGTTCTTTAATATCTCTAGGCAGAGAGATTCCACAACCTCTCTGGGCAACCTGTTCTAGTATGTGGTCTTCTGCACACAGTAAAGAAGTCCGGCCTCGTGTTTAGATGGAACTTCCTGTGCATCACTTTCTGCTCATTGCCTGGTGCCCTAGTGATTGGCACCACGGAGCCGTGCTTAGCACCGCTCCTTTAGATTGTTATACATATTAATGAGGTCCCCTATCAATCAGCTCTTCTCCCGGCTGAACAGGCTCAGCCCTCTCAGCCTTTCCTTTTAAGAGATGTCCCAATCCCTTAATCATCTTCACAGCCCTCTGCTGAAGCTGCTCCAGCAGCTCCATGTCTCTCCTGTCCTGAGGAGCCCAGAACTGGACACAGCACTCCAGGTGGAGCCTCACCAGGGCTGAGCAGAAGGGCAGGACCACCTCCTTGACCAGCTGGCAATGCGCTTCCCAATGCACCCCAGGATGCCATTGGCCTTCTTGGCCACAAGGGCACTGTTTGCTCATGGACAGCTCGTTGTCCACCAGGACCCCCAGGTCCTTCCCCGCAGAGCACCTGAGCCCCCCGCTTGTCCCAGTACTCGGGAAAATTCTTCCCCAGGTGCAGGATCCTGCATTTGCCCTTGTTGAATTTCAGGTTCTTCTCTGCCCGTCTCTCCAGCCTGTCGAGGTCTCTCTCGAGGGCCACGCAACCCTCTGAGGTCTCGTTTGGTGCCACCAGTGACCTCTCGGAGCAGCCCCTTCACCCCTTCCATCCCCGCTGCGCTCGCGGCGCTGTCGCGGGGCAACCCCGCGCGTTCGGGCGGTGCCGCGGGGCCGGGCCGGGGCCGGGCCGGGGCCGGGCGGAAGGAGCGGGGCGGGCCGGGGGCTGCCGTGCCGGGCTCTGTGAGCTGCTGCCAGGAAGGGCCCTGAGCGGGGCTGCTCTCCGGGGGAAGGCGAGCGGCTACAGCGCAGCCCGCGGCGCCAGAAGGAGGGCAGGGGCAGCGCCCGGTGCTGGTGCCAGTCCGCGAAGCGAGGCAGGGTAATGTCCTAGGCCCTCCCAGGATGCCGAGCACCAGCGCAGGGATGAGGAGCGGGCCCGCCCCGCCGGAGCGTAGGGGAAGGGGACAGGCCCAGCCCCGGAGCCGCCGTGAGCGCGGAGGATGGGACAGAGTTCGCTGCCGTGCCCCTGCCTGGCCTCTCTGCCCCGCCGGGCCACGGCTGCCCCACACAGGTTCAGTTCCTTGACAGCAAAGCAAGGATCGTGTTTGCTTAAACTGGGCTAGTAAAATGTGTGCGCAGAGGTCTGTGCCTTTGGTAACTGCAGAGTGAGTGCTTCAGGCCCTCGCCTTGCATGCATGTCTTAAAGATAGCTTTGACAGTTCTAGCTAAAATCACCCCTTAATCGTTCTCAGAACTACTCTAGAAGTTTTCTACGTCCTGTCGTGGTTTTCAGGGTTTCTTTTGTTACCATGCAGACCTAGAATTAGCAGCATGTTTCCAAGTAGTTTATGAATTACACTGCCTAAACAGTAAAGTAGGGTTTGAGCATTCTTTTTTCTGTAGTGATTGGTACAAATGACCTGTCACTGAAGCTTTTATGAACTAAACCACTATTAAATAACTTTCTTGTATAAATTGCAAAAAAGTAATGTCATAGTCCGTGTTTGGTGCCTGAAGCACGAATTTTTAAAACCCCTAACTTAATTCTGACATTGATGTCCAGTATCTGTTTCTTGTCAGTAGATTTGGATGGAGTCTCAGTATCTGAAGCAATGCCTGGGAATTTGCTTGAAGAAGGGACTGGCAGAGGTCGTAGAGCATCGGCCAGCAGATCCAATAGAGTATCTTGCACACTGGATTTACAATTACAGAAGAAACTTAGATGAAGAAAAGAAGGTGAATCCAACCTAGGCAAAAAAAGATTGCTACAATATAATTGAAGCTATTTAATATATCTTTCATTTTTATATTTAATTGATTCTGTGTTACCTCTGAAATAGAGAATGCTGGAGAGGGCTGAGCTGGAACAAGAACGGGAGGCAGCCTTAGCAGAACTGGAAGCATTAAAAATCCAGGCAGAAGAGCAGAGGAAACTTGAAGAGCAACGTCAGGTTATTAATACATAATAACAGATAATTCTAAGCAGTACATGTTGCTGTGGGATCTTGGAGCTCTTTGTATACTTCTAATAGCTGTATCATGATTTTGATAAAGGTGGCAAAAAGCAAGTATTTTAATCTCACTTTTCTGAGTAACTGAAATTATTAGTCAGCACATGGATAGGAAAACTTACATACTTTGCAGTAAAATATTATTAAAAAAAATGAAGGCTGTTAAGGTAAAAAGCAGCCAATTTAGAACTTACATGAAAAGTAATTGAAAATACTGTTTGGGTTTATAATATGAGAAATAAATAAAATATCTGTGTTTCTAGCCATTCTTTATAAAAGAGTCATGTGAACTTGTTCACATGTGTAACAACCTCAGTGTTGCTGTGGTCATGTTGATGTGATCTCACTGGATTTTTTTGTATGGCTGACTTTCATGATGTTAAAATCAAAAGCTTAATTTTAAATTCATGCTGATCACATTAAGCCCAGTTCTAGTGTAAGATGCATTCATTTTATTTCACCTGCAGTTTTAAAATTTGGAATTTACTAATTTGCAGACCAAAAGCAGTATGCTTAAGGGTTTCATGGATGATGTAAAATGGTAAATTAAAATAACGAGATTGCATCTAGTGATAATTCACAGAGAATTAAATAAATCATTTCTACTCAGGTAAGTTTTGATTCTATGTACCAAAAAGGAATAGAAAACAATGACCATACTTGTGACTGCTCACAAAATGCAAGAGCAAACAGTATTCACTAGTGGTTTTGAATGTAAATACTTAGATTATGCAGTTTCTGAAGTTTGGATGTAATAGGACTTATATTCACAATTAATAAACACTTCCTGTTAGATATTTCCAGTTGTAAATACTAAAGGTTGCTGATGGACATGATTGATGTTAATGACATTGCTTGCCAAATTTTTCTATAGATTTGATTCTATATTGATTCATCCATCTGTGCTGGATATTACACAAAGTATCAAAAAGCTTAATCCCAAGGATAGGAGATAACTAATAGACTGATAACGAGCAAGTGTAATGAGTCAGGATCTGAAGTGTGTGTACACTGACTTCAGTTAACTGTTTCTTATTGGTAGTAAAGCCTTTTTATCCATGAGTCTCAAACCTTTGAAAATATAGAGCCATATGATACTGAAGGGACATTGTTATTAACATAGCATAGCAGTTATATTTTATGCTTGCTTTTTATTTATGATTTCAATTATGAAATACACTGTAAACAATGTGGTGGAAAAGATAAATGTGGAGTTTTTTTCTTTCTAATTTGTCCTTTCTTAAACGGATTGCAGGCTCAGTTAGAGAAAGAACGTGAGGAGCTGGCACTGCAAAAACAACGTGAGGAGTTGGAACCGCAGAATAAAGAAGCTGAAATGCAGTTGCAGCAGGAAAATCAAGAGGTTTAAGCCAATGCTTAGATGGTGGTTTGAAAATACCATTCATCAGCCATTTTTTCCAGATGCAGGCATCAATTACAAAACACAAAGCAGAAGCCCATGGGTGTTGAACTAACACATAATTAAAGAAACAGGAATGTAGGTGGGGGAAAATATCTCTCACATTGCTTCTGCAGTCTGGGTTTTATATTTGAATTTTGGTCAGAACAGAACATAAATTTATTGCAAAAATCCAGCATAAAGTCAGCTTAGCTGATGCTTCCACATTCCTTGATGGTATTTATTAGAAAGTTTTATAAAATAAACATGTCTAATTTAAGTCTTGAGACAGTAATGTTTTACAGGGTGTTTGCACAAAGTCCATTTACTGTACCTGGAAAAGGAGCTGTGGTTTGGAATTGCAATGCCCCTGGATTCTGATATCTTCCTAGTGTATGGGAATTTATACTAACAGAAGAGTGTGTATACAGATATCCACGTTTATGGTCTTTTAATGCTGCTTCAGTAAAAACATACAAGATAATTGACATGTTTATCTCCTTAAAGCTTTTAAAAGTGCATATTTCTTAAATTTGTGTGGAGCACAGAAGTATTTTAGAAATATCTAAGTTTTTAGGGCACTCTGTTAAAATACTGACAAAACTTAATTGTAGGAAGATGAGAGTATGAAAGTGATAGAAAAAATGGATAGGTAGAAATTTGAAATAAAATTGCTGTTAACTAAAAAAATACAAAAATAGCGTTAAGCATACAAAGACCATATTCCCATACTGCTAAATTTGTATAGCACTTATCTAAAGTATTCTCTTTATATTATAGGATAATGTCATTTTAACACACCTGAAATACAATTTCATGACGTTGGACATTTTAACTGAAAACTGGTTTTCATTACCACAGGAAAAGACAACAGCTGAAGTTACGGATGTACCTGGAACACCTTCTTTGTCCGAAGCTGAGGAGCCAGATGAAAAGCTTGAGGTAAGCATTTAGAAAGAGATTATAAATGATTGATTCTAACAGATTTGCTTTTCTGGGCTGACCTGTCAAAAGGTTAAAACTGTTGGTGGCTCTCCACTGTGGTTTTAAGAGATGGTATTTTGGCCACAAGTTAGCTGTCCATAGCTGCACTCTGGTACAAGTTAAGCCATTCTAAAAGACACTGTGGTGTTGACTGACTAAATCCTCAAGATTTAAAACACCCTTTTGTATTCAGATGTGTTACTGATTAGAGCGTGAATATACTCAGAGAGAAGGCATCCTTCCTGTGCTGTGTGAACAGTTACATACAACGTGTACTAAATCACTTCATTTCTGGTATCAGTAATGTAATTCTAGCTCAGAATTTATGTTGTGATATTAATATGCTTTATACTTAAGGTTATTCTAATATCAGCCCATTTTAGAAGTGTTCTCTGAATAGGTTTATGAAAATACTTATGACTGTTCTTAGGGTCAGGTTTTCTCAAGTGTTTTTTCCACTGAGGTGAATCAGATGAGTATGCAAGATTTCATATAGCCCCATTTTTCATAATTTTCTGATAATTACATATTGAAAAGTATTCTTGAGGCTTTGGGCATATATTATGGCTTCTTTAATAGGCCAGTTGCAAAACCAGAAGTGAAAATGAGTAGTAAGTAGTACCTGCTGCTTCCTACGTGTGCTGAGTTTTCATGCCTAAAGGCATTAGGTTACATTGGCTTTTGGGGATGTTATTTCAGGTTTTACAGTGATAGGTTTGCTACAAATTAAGAACAGATTGATAAAATCAGATATATAGGGTTGTACTATTGATTCTGCTCTCAGAATCACAATGCTTCATCCAAATTCGCTGGATTTTGCAATAAAAGTCTGGTGATGACATTCATTGTATTCCACTGACTGGAAGAATACATGATTATACTGATAAGTACCAACTTGTCTGTCATGGGCAGTTTTTTCCTGTTTTCCTTTTTATAAAGTTCAGTGAATGGTGGTAAGTAACAAATTTTTGTTGTTGTTTTTCAGAGTCAATCAGGTCTCACAACAGTAAAAGAAGAAGAAGAAGAAAGTTCCAACTGACCTGAAAGGAGTAAATATATTTTCTACTCATTACTTGCTGACCCTGAAGTGTAGTATCTTGATTCACGTATTTTATAAATAGAACTGATTTATATACCTGTTTCTCTGGTGTCTGTTTTCAAGGTGTTTGTAGAAAGTCTGTTAATTCTGACACTGATTCTTCCTATTTGTTCTTAAACCACTGCAGCTAGCATGGCTGACTTGAAGGAAAAAAAGCCTGCAGATGAAATGAAAGCAGTAGATATATTTTCTACTTATTGCATATCAAAGTAACTATAATAAATACAAATATAACTAACTAACATGTCAATATTATTTGAGGATAGGTGCTACAATATGATAATC
The DNA here is from genome assembly GCA_013400735.1 of Pomatostomus ruficeps. NCBI lineage: Eukaryota > Metazoa > Chordata > Aves > Passeriformes > Timaliidae > Pomatostomus > Pomatostomus ruficeps. The sequence continues at coordinate 39,496 of VYZT01053656.1, forward strand.
TGAGTCAATATTAAAAGAATAAAATTTTATTAAAAATTATTTTCCAAGAATTTGAATGGTTTCTGATAGAAAAAGGGAATGCTGTACAGATTAAAAGATGGAGAAAGAGTGCTCTGAGGATCAAACTTGGTGCAAAAATCCAATCGGAAGATTTCCCAACTGTATTTGAAAGCAGTAAATTAAACTCTGACTCAGTATGTACTAGGAGATCTTGTCTTTTAGAAGTCATGAGGTGGTCTTTTTAACACTAGGGGTTTGCTCTAGGTTTTACTAGAACCTTTTTTGGGTATTGTGTGGTACTAGGTGAGCCGCAAGTGTCTGCATATTAGTTTGGATTAGTCAAATTTTTAAGTCTTGTCTGCATTTTTCTTGAATTTGTAGATCAACAAATTAAATCTGTGTTCTCTACCAAATACCATTACTGTTTCTCAAAACTTCACTTCTAAAAATTCAGAAGAGTATTTAACTTGATCCGTAGTTATCTATAAAAATGTTTTATAATCTTTAAAGGTGCATTAATTTTTATAAGAACAGATGTTTGTAATTGCTGGTATCTTGGTATAGGTTGTCAAGAATGTTCTGTGTCTGTTCATTATAAATGGAAAAGACATCAACATTAAGAAATCCTGCACTTCTTCAATAAAATGTGTCTTTGCATCTCTGTTTTCTCATACAGGTTGGTTGGTCATGGCCAATATTGTGTAATGAAAATACCTTTCATTACAAAATCAGTGCGTATTTAATACATTCACTGCATTCTTCAGTTTTGGGATAAAAGAGATTTTTCTGATAATTTCACTTCAACTTTTTTATAGGATTGTTGACTCTAATGGTTTTGCTATCCCTGGCAAACTGTTAAAAATATCTATACACCCAACAGACAAAGGTCAATCACATAATAAATGTTTTCCTGCTCTGAATAACTTGTTTTGATCATGTAGATCAGACTAAGAAAAATCTTATCAATTTTTAAAAACATAAGCACTATTGACTTTTCATATAGTAATATATGTTATATTTTCCCTTAAAGATAAAGTACATTTATTAAAAAAATCCTGCGCCCATTTTTTTGCTACATTGTGTTTGGATGCTCTTAATAACCATATGAGCATCCTTAAAATCAAAAGAGGAAAAAGTCATTTACCAGGTATAAATACTTAGAAATGTTTGTGTAACTTTTGAAGTATTGAAAAATGGAACTATTTTTGTGCCTGGGTGGTCAGGATTTGCTATCTGCAATTATTCTGGTTGGTACAGGTGTGCAATTTCTATGATAGTCAGAACCTTTCCTGTGGCATGAATACACCCTTGTGTTCCAGTAAACAGATTTTGTCACAGTTTAGCATTATATTTATCAGTAACAGCTACAGTAGAATCATTTAAGGGCACACTTGGATACCAAGTTCTAACTACACCTGGTAACACTGTATGCCCAGCAGTCTCAAAAGGATGGAGTAAATGGATAAATAGATAGAGTTTCTCTTTTAAACCAATATGTTTAACTGATTCTTAACATTTAGATTAACTTTTCCAAAAATTGATAAGTAACTGATGTCCATTTACATTTAATGTTTAATTATGTGCAATATGAAAATTTCAGCATTCATACAGCCTTCAAAATGTAAGACACAATTTTAATACATGCTAGGAAATAATTCTAGTGACATTTTGCTCTAATTTTTTTATCTTTTCATACTATTTGTGTCTTTATTTCATTTTGTTATATGTGTGTCCACTAGAGTGCATCCTAAATAAACACACTGGGGGCTCTGTCAGTTATAGCCCATGAAAACTACAACTTCTGTTTGTCATTTTGTTTCAACTTATTTTTAACTATTACTTTTTCTTTGTGATCCTGCAGTTCATAATCCTCACTTTCTTTCAGGATAGGAAGTTTTAGACGGAAACTTTTATCAGAAAATTACTTAGCAAGGGTCAAAATAAAGTGGTAGATTCCAATTTACCTGTTTCTTTATTGTTAGGTACAGAAAACATTTGTTGTTAAAATGTTATTTTTAGGCATTCCCATTTTCTTCAGGATTTGATGTGCACAGGCCTGGTGCATTATTCCCCTTCTACAGCTTTATAGGAATTCTTATCTTGGATATGGGACAAGAAGTAAACTGTTCTTGGCTCAGTGTTTTCTGAAGGTGCAAACCTGCCTGTAGGTAACTTGAAAATGTCATTCACAACAAAGATGACATCTGCTCAGGTGTCTGAACAGGGAGGGAAATTAAGGCAGCTTAAAATAATTTTTGCCTTCTCTTTCTGAACTTTCACCTTCTTTGGAGTATAGCAAGCTAGAGCCTGGAGGAGGACTTTAGTAACTGCACATGATGTGATTTCAGAAGTGTTAACACAATTTAACCTCTGCATAAAATGTAAAGTTATCTGTTGGGGGGAAAAAAGCAATTACGAAATGTAACTTCATCCACGGCTTACGGTCCCTTTGAATACAGTTTTATGGAGTGAAGAAGATGGAATCCAGAGACAGATGACGGAAACTGACACTGAAAATAAGGTACTAAGTACTGACAGCAGATTTATGAAATTGTCATTTTTCCTTTCTTCCGAGTGAGAGCAGCCTTGTTCAGGCAGCGATCAGGCCACGTCCAGATCCTCCAGAGAGCCTGCTGATAGCAACATGCCCATGCACAGCTGTTCCCATTCCAGCAATACTGGACATAAGGATGAAAACAGATATGAAGCCCAGAATAGGACAAAATGATTCAGATTAACTATCAGTCTGCACAGAGGTGAAAACTCAGCTCTGCAGCGTGAGAGCCTTCTCTTGCATGGAGAAATACGTGTTGCAGCGAGAACATTTTAACATTATCTTTTAATAGAGTAGGTTGTATTCAGTTTGCAGTCCCCTTTATGATGAATGGTTTTCCTTCATAGTCTAAAGGAACTAACTTATCTTTTTGTAAACAAAAGCTTTATGCAGTAATTTGCTAATGGTAATGGGAGCCAGATGAATTAGTCTGGATTACATGTTAAATTGAATTCCTCTGAACTTTGCTAATACAGTTTACTCATATTTGAAGTCAGCTATTAATTGCTTTACTTCTTTGAAGCTTTTCCTGTACTTAGGTTAGAAAAAGAGCAGTGTTGCCTGTTGACTACAGCTAGAAAAGTGAGTCTGAACCTGTTATTTGCTGATAAGGACTGATGTACTTTAAAAAATATCTTACCAGTACATTTGTTTGCTTTTTTGGTTTTGTTTTTGAAGTGTTGCTTTNTTTTGTTTTTTTTTTGATGTGTTGTTTTTTTGTTTTGGTGTTTTTTTTTTTTTTGGGGGGGGGGGTGTTTACTTGTTTTTCTTTTATTTGTTCTCTGGCAGTGCCATTATAGACCTTCATGCAGTCCTTGTGCTTTATACTTGTGTATTTGTTGTAATTCATACAGTGGAAGAAGTTATACTATTGCAAGCATTTGTATAGCTATTGGGCTAATAGTAATGGAAGAAAGGCCAGGGAGAGGCAGGGGCCATTTTTTTTGAGCTATCACAGAGTAGCAGATTTTAAAGAAGTGGAAGAGTCATTCCCAGAATTTGAGAGTTCTCAGATGTATATGCAACTTCAATACTGTCTGTCTTTCCTGTTAAATTGCACCCCAGAGAATCATTATCATTAACCAAAATCAGTGTTGAACTTAGACCAGAATTTTTGTAATCTACACTCTTTTTTATTTTAAATAAATTAGAAGATGCTATGTTATGAAAAATTATATTCATTAGAGCCTGCCTGAAGATACTGAGTGCTCCCATTGTTTCTTTAGTTGTAGGTCATCCAAAATCAATGCCCCAAAATTGAAACCATTTTATTATTCATACTGGGCATGTTTGTTTTATCACCTGAAAGTAAATGCACATTCATACTGTCAAGTAATGTAATGAGCACAGAAGGTTGCCATTTGGTTCTTGTTGATTAATCTTTTTTGAGTTATCCAATATAAAGGCTGTATTGACGTTTCTGTACTGCTACAGAAATACATTCTTTACTAAAAAAATCCAAATTTCCCCCCATTACTTTCATCTGGCACAATTTAAAATTTCAGTGTGCTTTAAATGGCAATGTGAAGCTTGGATTTGATTTAAAAATAAAAATTGATATTTAGGCATATCACACCAAAGTTTTCTGAATAATCCTAGCTTCTCTAAGGGCATTTAGAGGTTTAGGAATTTTTTAATGAACTCTCCGAAGAGATTCTGCCACTTTCTCCATGTAGCCATTCATGGATCTCAATAGAAGTTGATATCATAAAAGTTTTGTGTTTTTCTTCCCATAATCTTGAGAAATTAATTGTGAAAAATGTGGCTTTAGTTTGATGCAAGAACCAACTGGTGATCGAGTTCATCAAATTATTTTATTCAGTGGTTCCTCTATAATTTAGATGTTGTCTAGCAGATTCCAGGTAAAGAAATTGGCTTTTCCTGGGGGAGGAGGAGGGGAAGTATGTTTGAACTTGATCAGTATTTTGGTTAGTCTGTTTTTCTTAATGTACTGAGTCATATTTTCAGCTCCATTATAGAGCTAATTGTTGTTGTTGTTTTGTTTCAAAAAGAATTGAGGCAAACTCTTATTTGGTGCACTGAAGATGTGTTGCAAGGATCCCAATCTTGGTCTCCTTGAAGTTGCTGAAAAAGTTGTGGCTGAAATCGTAAGAGGATTGAGCTCTCAGCTAACATGGAGTTCTACCTCTGAGCAGCCACCCCTTAGTTATAAAACTGTTAATGTACTTAATATTAAAACAGGAGAGAGTTGATTGCCTCAAACTGTATGAAAGGCAGATACCAGAGAAATAAAAAGAGATTAATTGTGGGAAGGGTTGGAGAGAGGAAACATTCAACTAATAAATCATTCCCATTTCAGCAGAGGGGCACTGCAGCTCTCTTTTGCTCCATTTCAAGTCACATTCCTGGGAGTGTGTTAGGCTTCTCCAATCATTCTGCTCAATTTCTACCCCACCTCTTGGATGTACTTTCTTCCAGAAATGACTGGCTGCACACAGACACACCTGTATTTGGTTCATTATCTGAAGCAATTGCGGTTTTGCCACCGATGTGTTTAGTAGATAAGTTTTAAAAAAATGCTATTTATTTAGCTGATAATTGTAACCCTGGAAACAGGATCTGTTTGTTTCATTGTAAGCCAGGCTGCACTGAAAAGTTACCCCTAGGCACTGACAGCTGAAAATTTCTAGGGCTGGGACTGTGGTGCAGTTCTGAGACAGCTGCTCTTCAACGGTTTTTCAGTGGGCATACGTATCTAAGTGGAGCCTATAGCAAAATGCATCACTATTTTATTTCTCACTTGAACTTGGGTTAAGTGTTATTGTATTTGCTTGTATTTTAGAACTACTGAGTCAGATTTATTGGCAAGAATTATGAACTCTGCAAAAACTATGACTGATCATATACTAAAGCACTATATTGAAACACTAACTATTCTCTTATCTCAAAAGATTATGTGTTTATGGGCACCTATCTGTCAGTATCTTTAAGATAAATGGTTTTGCCACTTCTCACATGTAGGCTGTTGTAACTCAAACATGTTTTCCCCTTAGCCTTCTTATGTGACTTTTCTAGGTTTGTTTTTTTTTTTTTTTTAAATTATCACTTGGAAACTCAGCATAGTTACAATGTGTAAATCTGTCTTAGAATTTGCCCAAGCTTTATATGGCACAAAATATCAGGAAATACAGCCAGACCTATATATTTCTATTTCTATACATTTGGCCTGTCTTTTGACAGAGTAAAGGCAGGCTTCTTTCTTTTGGTGCAGTTTCTTCAAAAGTCTCTCCAGCAGCTACAACTCTCACGATTCTGTGACTACAAGAAGGTTGCCACTTTTGTGTGTGGTAAGCTCATGCAGCTGCCAGCAATACACCAGTATTCTTTTTCATACTTCTTTAAATCAAAGGACCATCTAACCTTTAGAAAAAGACTCATTGACTGAATTTTGCTTTATTTGGTAGGATAAATAAATTCCTGGTTTTAAGTAAAATAAATGTTTATTGTTTACAGTATTTCATTGTTAAAAACACCATAAAAATGAAATCTGGAGCTTTGAATAGATTCAAATATTTGTGAACTCCAAATCTGGAAATGAATTTCATATTTTAGTTTCTAAGGAGATCAGGTCTGTGCTTACTGAATTTGCTGGCAGGAATCCCACTTGAGTCCTAGTAAAACATTCATGCCAACTGCGTGGGAATATCTGTATGTGTCTTAAAAATAATTACACATTGAAATAACCTTGCTGACCTCTCCTCTAAAGACTTACAGAATCTCAGTGACATGTTTTATGGTACTGCAGAGGTGGAGAGGGAAAAAACTAGAACTGTTTACCCCAAACCTCTAACTGTTGCTCTTGGAATTCCAAGCCACTGGTAGCATTTTGGAAGAATTTAACAATAAGCTGCAGTATAGACTTGACATTACTTTTATCATTAGGTAAGATTTCTAAAACACAGCAAAGAAGATACCTGAGAGGAGTTGACTTATGCTAGGTGCCAATTTCAATACCGACTTTCAAAAGCAGAAAATGGGATGCTTCACTTCACTGGCTAAACCTTCTAAAATGTGTGAGTTAAATGCTTTTTCTTCTCAGAGTCAATAGAAGTAGTTGATAGGTTTTGATTGTGGCAGCTCTGCTCTGTTTTCTGTTTTCTGGCTAACTTACCAAACTGTTGAGCGGCCAAAGGCAACACTGGTGTTTAATTACAAGCTACACCGATTGTGGACATAAGGAAGAAGCAGTAGCAGGAAACTTGTAAGCTTGTAACACATCACAAGTCTTGAGCTTTTTACTTTGTTTCAGGGTAAAGGACTTGGAAGAAAAATACCAGAGGAAGAGTATCATAATGAAAGGGTGAGATGGCAACTATGTCTAAAAACCTAAAGATCTTTTGGTGAGATCCATTTTCCATTCCATATTCTGTCTGTGAACAGGAGTCTAAAATTGTTGATCTCTTCTGATTGCTGCAGGAATTTTTCTGTAGTACTATTTATATACTTGTGTTAGTTGATCCTACATACCCTTCATCCATTATCCAATATCCCCTGTTTAGACGGGTATCTAAGAATATTTTTAGCTGTGTTTTATTTCAGACCTGCTTATTTGAAACTGCTCAATTACCAAATGCAGTGAAATCTTTCAGACATAAATGAAAGATAATAATCCTTGCTGGTTGATAATATATTTGCCCAGGTGATGTGAAATTGCTACTTAAGTGGCATCCTTCCCAGTCTGGATCAACTGTAGTAACAAGGTCAGGTTGGAGGATTTCTGAAAGATGTGACCAAGCAGTTGATTTAGTTAAGAGTTTCCTGCAGACCTCTCAGCACCAGTAGAGCATTTGGGCTCCATAGCAGTGATAGTGGGAGAATTTCTGAAAAGGCTGTGAATAACCACGGATAGGAATCATGGCTAAAATTAATCTTGCATGTGTGCTGTATCTTTTTCTCCTGATAGCCATACAAGCCTAATTCTGGAGCTCACAGCTTTGTGCAGTTATTTTCAGTCATGCAAAATACATGTAAAATTATGTTATGCATTATTTACTAGATTAGTAGGCAGTGTTTGAGTAGATGTTTGCCTGTATCAAGCAGTTCAAGTATGTAAATATTTTCATTGGGGGCATAGAAGAGGTACATCTGCAAATATTGGTTATTGTTTTCACATACCCTAGGCATGTAGGGAAGATTTGCAAAGGGTTTTGGTCCAGAAAAGTAACTACAGTTTTATACCACATGAAGGAAAATTGTCTTCTGGCATTATATCCTGAAAAAGTCAAAAGTGTCTGACTTTAACCTAATGTTCTCTGTCAGGAAGCCAGAATTAACAAATTCCACAACTGTTCTAGCAGATAGGTTTCTGAAACCTGACTTCATGTACTAAAGTCAATATTTGTTTCAAAGTCCAAAGACCACCTGTACTGTAAACATCTATGAAACACTGCAGCGAAACCTCTTGGGTAAGAGCTGTGTAAGTGCATCAGTCTGTTTCCTAAGGTGCTGAGGAAATCCTAATGGTTTACATATACACACCAATAATGTCACAAGACGTGGCAGAGCAGAAGATCGTACAGAGCCCAAGCTGCTGGAAGCCAGTTGAAGTTCCCTACTCAAATTGCTTTTGAGATATGGATCTATGGCTGTAATGGAGTTCAGTCTGGGCAGGTGACCAGACCTTCATTAACAGCAAGGAGCCCTAATCCTCCCACAGAAAGGAACTGTGGCTGTGTGTGGATCTCGTGTGTGGCCACACCCCATGCAATTGAAATTAAGGGTTGTGCTTTGTTCCATGTCAGATGACAATCTTTCCCTAGCCAAACAACTGACCATAGCAACTGGAAAAAGCATCCACTGAAAAGATATAGATGGCTTTTTGTAAGGTTAAAGGGAGACCATTTCTAGTTGAAGAGTTTTCCATACCTGTCCAACACATAACTTTAACAATGAATGGGTTAATTTATTGGAATTTACTATAATGGCTGATGAGCAAAATGCTAAATCTGTATGTTGTACACTGCTGCATTTGCAAAGTGAACGTTTTAATTTTGTGAGGTGAATATGCAACAGGGCTCTATTCTTTCCCTTCTGCCCTCTCATCATTTATGAAGGATGAAAAGAACTTGGGATTCTGTTGTAATAGGCCTTCACATAAGCACATAACACAAACAAATGCTTGTGCATTGCTCTACAGAGCTTCTAACTTAAACAAGAAAACTGCCAAAGACTAAAGGCAGAACTAATTATATACCAGTATGGTTTAATGTTGTTTAAATGAAGCAATAGTAACCAATCAGTAAATGGAAAACTTTAAACTTTAACTAATCTTGCTATTTTTGCACCATTTCTGGTACAATGAAGCTTATTTATGAAGACTGATTAGAAAACAGACTTTTTAGTTTATCACTATCTTGGGGTTGAGACATGAACTGCTAGTACTTTTATTAGGTGAATAAACAGAAATTATTTTGTATTTATTTCTGCTTAATTCTAAAGAAATAATGCTCCCAGTGAAATTAACACTGAGATACATTTTAATTAAAGCCCAAATTAGCCCCACTGTAGCTTTAATTATTTCCTAAGAAACTAAAAGTTGTCACTTCATGTACAAAGGCCTGGCACGTGTTACTTTATGACACGGTAACCTATTCAAGTTGGTCCTGCTTTGAGCAGAAGCTTGGAGCAGAGACCATCCAGCCTCAAACATTGTGATTCAGTGAGGTGTTGGAATAGAAGATTTGAGGTCAAACAGATGCAAAAAGGACAAGCACAGGAAAGAGATGCAAAATTATTTTCTCTGATATTAGTAATGTGAGAACCTGGAAAGACTTCTTAAGAAAGGGCAGGAATGGTAGATGGGAGATGCAGCAGAGGATCTCTCCAGAGCTGAAGTTACTGTGGAATGAGTTACACAGAATGCACACCAAGAAATTGGCTGGAACTGGTATTTACTCCAAAAGTCATAAAACCCCTCTGGAATGGAAGAGCTGAATTGCTCGTGGTCATGTGCAGGAGGTCCCATAGTCCAGTCTAGAGAAAGTGAAAGGTGATATGAAAGAATAAATGCTGGGTGGTAAACGCCCATCTCAGGACAGCACTACCTTCTCTCCTTCTACAACCACAACATATTTTTCTGCTCTGCAATATTTATTTTACCATGAATGTTTATAGGCCAGTGAAATCTACACCTGCACATTTGAGAGGCCTTGAGCCACTCTTGTTTTCAGATAATAATAGATAGAGGTGAGAGTTTTGAAGCAGGTGGGAAGGGAGTCTTGAATTCCCGATGTTCAAACTGTGTTTCTTTGATCAGGTTTGTCATCCTTCACACAAAGGAAATGAACACAACTTAAC
>VYZT01053658.1:0-15508 GCA_013400735.1 Pomatostomus ruficeps
ATCACCACTCCCTTCACCTTGTCCATAGAAGTCTGTGTAAACAGGCGAAGTTTTTTTGATAGCATATATGCTGAAGAAAAGGAACATAAATAAAAGTTTGGGTAAACTACCCAGGGTCCGTTCTCTCTTCTTTATTTCTACCTGCTCCAATTACCATCGGGGATTTCTGCTGTCACTGCAGAGCACAACCTAGGTACAGAGATAAGCGAGATAAGATAAGGCTGCTGATAACGGCAGCCAAGGAAGCTTATCTGACCAAAGCGCTGGATAAGGGCAGACTTTGCAGCACCCAAGCAGCCCTGCCGAACCCCCAAGAATCATTAATTTGTAGTAATCTGTGCTTTTGTATCTGAGAATGTTAGGTAAAAAATGCAAACAAATGTGATTTGCAAGCAGATGATACTAGTTTTTTGGTGTCAGCTGTATGACTTCAACTGTGGGTAGACTTGTTTCTATAACAAAATGAGTTGCACACTAAAGACTAGGAGTCAATGCTTCTCATTAATACTTTTAGTACTATTTTTCTTTTAAATTGAGCATTATTATTGAAATATGTGTCCTTATTTTTACCACATATTTACCTTTATATGAAAAATTGGTGCTTATAAAGCCCATATTTTTTTCCATTCTCAAACTTGAAGACAAAATCCCCAGATACAAACTAAACTCTTTGCTTGTCTCTCTGAACTACTTCGAGAGACTTCAAGCTGCTGTACTGTAGTATTGACTAACCTCTAGTGTCTGTGCTCATCTTGCTCTTTAAGAGAGGCAGCCCATATATAATGGCTTTAATAGCATAACTTGATAGAGTGTATTAGAGAAGCTGATAAGATTTTTCCAGGATTATGACATTGCAGATTTTGTTTTCAAACATTCAAAAGAATTTGCTCAAAGGTGACTTGCAAACACATATTTTCATGTTAGAAAACCCTTTCACAATCACATTTTCATACACGTGTATCAATAATTAACAGTTAAAACCCACATAATTCTTGTTAATACACTAGAGAGATAGTATCTCATGATACTTAAAATGCACACCTCCATATCTTCATTAATTTTTTCCCTTAAACTGTTCAAACACATTGTCAAATTTAGTTTGTTTTCAAGTTTCTACGGTGTTTTATGACCTTCACCAAGAAAAGAGTTTAATCTCCTTATTATATAAATAAAATGTTCATTGAATGCACAAGGGTCTTTAAAAGTTCCATGAATAATGCTTTAGTGGTACAGAAACAGTAGTGATGCTTTCAATTAATGATTACAGACTGTCCATTTCTGAAGTAGGGAGTGCATCAGCAGGAGATGTAATAGCAGATCTGATAATCCAGAGGAAAAATCACAACAGTCCAGACATGTATTTTAGCTTTTATATAGAAGCTGAAGCAAGGAAAAATAGATAAATCCATTATGGGGCCTTTTTGTGTGTGTGTGTGTGTGAGAGTGTAGCAGAGAAAATTCAAACGAAACATTATCTATCTTCTCTTACAAAAGTTTTCATATCCTATATTAGGCCATGTAAGAGAAAAATGTATTTTTCAGAAGATACTCACTTATTTGGGAATTGATTTTAAAATACTTTCCTCCGTAAAACTAAGTTTCTTCTGGTATAAATCACAACTCCATTTTTATATCAGTTGCATCTAAGGTGCTGTTGGCTTCTTTTTGGAAAATATTTTTGTTATTCTCTTTCCTCCACTCTTATATGTATTCTAAAGCAATTTTTCTCAGTCTTCTAGCACTAACCAGAGAGGGTCCATGATGGTGGTCAATGTATTCCAAAATGTTGTCTTCAAAAATGGTGAACACTTGGTATTTAATAAAAACATAGAAATTTTTAAGTGATCTGCTGCCTCTTCTCCAAGACTTGCTCTAGAAAATGTCATAGTTCCTCGTAGATTCCTGAAAAAAATGTTTTTGAAACCTGAAGTGTGAGATTTCTAACCATTCTATAATTCATTTTTGTATTGATTATATGAATACCCTACAGCAACCAATACCTGCATAAGACAGTAGTAGTAACTTATATTGTCCAGCTATCTGAGAGAAAACAATCCATTTAATTCTACTTTAAATTTTTTACTTTTTTTTTTTTTCATGAAACAGAGGGAGGAATAGTACACAAAGCTGATATGAAGTTTGGAATTTTTTAAAATTATGTGTGATCTAAACGGATGCCTTTACCAGGATGGATCAGCTCCTGTGCTAACTAGGTGGAGTCCTTAAGTCTTCAGATTGTATATATCCAATTCTTTAAGGCGGAATATTGACAGATATCCATGAGTGGCCCTTGTGCACAATGTAGGCTATCTGTCTTCACCACCAGTCTCTTCCATAAAGCCCAGAAAGCACATATGATGCGTAGTGAATATAGCAAACTAGAATTTTTTCTCAAAATTTTTTGTAGGGAAAGAGAACCTGGTAGAAAAGTGGTTAAAAAATGACACAATAAATATACTCAAAAAGGAATTTTAACATGCGAAGTTAATTACATAGAATAAAGATTTAACCAAAAAATTGTGAATGAAGAATTATTTTATTCTTCAAGATTCCCACTGAATGTAAATCATGTTTATCGATCTTTGGTAGAAAGATCAACATGTGATGTGTTTTTTTAGAAAACCCAGGTTTCCATGTTTGCATCAAGTCTTCCTTTCAAAGCTGCTGTACTGAAAACCAGAACACTAAAACAACCTCTAGATTTTAATAAAAGTCAGAATACTATATGTTAACTCCAAAAACAGACTTGCAAAACTAGCAGCCAAAAACAAACTAAAGTGAGCTATTTTCTTTTTAAAATTGTAAGTTTAAAAAGTCTTTGTTTCTGTTTTCAGCTTGTGCTACATCTTAACATCTGGGCAATTATGCAAACCTCTAAATTACATTTTTCCCCTCTGAGTTAATTGGCATAAAATTATAATGAAAAGAATTCAAAACCTCAGTGCAAAATTATAGACTCATAAAATGAAATTGTAAACACACTGATTAGCATGTAAAATTTTAATGAGACTGTGTTTTGATAGAAAAATCTTCAAACTGAGAGAGGTGTTCAGCAACTTTCAGCAAATATTTTGCTTAATTAATGAATTTCAATAATTGATAGTTTTACCGCAGATTTAAGTACCATTACTGAAACCACCTCTCTTTTCTTTTTTTTTAATGAGATCGCTGTAAAGAACTGTGAAGTTGTTTAAAACATAATCCCTTTCTTATGAAAAGATTTGGTACAAGAAAGTTGATATCCAAGTGAAAAATGGAAGTGCAATTAGTGCTTTTTATGTTTATTCTAAGGCCTACCATTCTGGTACTGGGGGTGGGGGAGATCTCAGACTTACAGTCTCTGAAAAATCCAGAGAAACTGCAACTTTGCTTGATCCTAGTAGAGCTTCCACATTATAGTAGAGCTGTGGTCCACTTCCACAGGATTATAGGTGAATATTCTTGCCTCTGTTCAGAGAAAATAATTCTGCTCTTACAAACGTCCAAATAAATGATAAATTGAGGAAAATTCTGATGGCTTTCCTCCCACACACAGAAAATACTAAAACAGTTTTTATTAGGGATATGTGTAAAGGTTTGGTTAAAAATGAAGAAAATCAGCCTTACACAATTTGTTCTCATTGTGAATTGAATGTAGAAGGTGTTAAAACATCAGTGGATCAGGTTTTTTTTCTTTCATTATAGCAGTCAGCATTTCCACTGCTGCCAAAGGTATCAGGGATATAATGGATGCCCTTCTGGGATGTGAGTCCCATGTCACAGACTCGTTGACTCATGGAACACCTGAGGTTGGCAAGGACCTCTGCAGACTGTCTAGGCCAGACCCCCTGCTCAAGACTGTGGCCATATATCTTTTGAAAATCTCCACAGATGGAAACTCTACAATGCCCTAAGCAACCTGTTCCACTGTTGTTGAATCATCCTTAAGGTCAAAAAAAAAAACAAACCACCAAACCAAAAAAAACTCGTTATGTTTTATACTCATACCAGCATGGTGTCCATTGAAACTAATAAAAAGATTTTCAGAATGAATGTCATAATACTTCTGGCATGAAGAAAGTGGGAATAATGACCACTCCTTTAAGAAAAGCTTTTTTTCTGAAATTTCTTGGAGACTTTTTCAGGCTAAAAGAGTAGAAATAGAGTTTACTTAAAGCCTGTATTAATAAATTCAGCCTTCGTCATCCAATTAATTTACAGGCGTCACATTTGTTCCCTTAAAATTCAATCATGGAAGTTATGCACTGTATGCTTCACTGGTTGTGGGGTTTGTTTTGTTGGGTTTTTTCTGTTACATTAGTATATATAAATATTATATAAACTTGGAAACCTGTAAGTGGATACATATGCAAATTCTGGAAAGAACTTAATAAAATCCTTCAGAATCACCACACTTAATCACAAATTGGAACAAACAGATACTGACAATTTTTTATTACGTTTAAATGAGAACATTATAAAGCATTGAAAAATTATATTGCATATCAGTGTAAAAATTTGTAAGAGTTTGGAATATATTCAGTCATCATAGTTATGTAAATATAAATCCTTGACTGTACCTAGTGCACCTTAGCTGAAGCTAGTTTTTAGGTTGGTATAGTAAATGCAGCTCCATAGAGCTATCTTTAAATTCAATCAATACATACTGCATACACTCCCAGCTATCGTATCCTACTGCTCAAAAGGCTGTGTGAAGCACAGACCACCTGGTAGAAATTGTTTGACCCAGGAGAAGGTAGAATACATAATGATGTGCACCACTTCTGACTTGCAGACAACAGAAAGATGCCTGAAATAGTTTTTAGCTAATTCAAATTCATTTCTATCCCAGGAAAGGTACATAGAGAGACATTTTCCACTTTAGCATGGTGCATTTTTCCATTCACACCATTGCAGACTCCTGGGAGTGGAGACATATAAGTAGTTTGGTTTGGGTCTTTGAATTATGTTTATGTGTAGGAACCACTTGACTGAAACACTTTCCTATTAGTTCCCTCCTGCTTCAGAGTTTCACACTAATGCTTATGTGAAAAGGAAAAAGAAAAAAATACAGTTATGTGGCTGCATGAGTTGCACATCCTAAACTTGAACAGCTTGTGGCATTTTGTGCCATATGGTATGCATGTCAGCGAAGTGAAGGGCATGCCTTGTCACATTGTATCCCATAATGACATCTTGGGAGTGAAATATCATTTCCAGCTGAGGTGAGCCTTTCACTTCACTGATCTGCAAGTTACATGTCTCAAGCAACACAGCTGTTTTTGGGAACTAACCTCCTGTTAAGGAAAACTGTGACTTGACAGAAAATCAAGCCTTTGATTTATGAGACCCAGGATCTTAACAAGATATAGAACCTCCTAATGGAAATTGTTCAAGATGAAAGTAGTTTTACAATGGTCCAGTTGTCCTGATATTACAGAGTTAAAATAGCTTCCCTTCAGAAGGGTGATTTCATATAGCTAAGATAAATGAGTTTATTGTTACAGGAAAAATCAGACTAGGTTTTTGTCTGACCATCCAGAGCTTAGATGAGTTTACCAAAGTAAGAAGAAATCATCTGTTTGTTGTCTGTGACTCATTCCAGAAAGTAAATTTTCATTCTCAGATGAAAATAAATAATCTGATTATTTGTAAGCTTTTGGAAGATGCTAGCGAGTGAATTTCAAGCATCTTCTAGATCTTTCACTTTTTCACATGAATTATCTAGGTCACTGGCTAGTTAAGGACTAGATAGACCAAACTAGGGAGACACCAAACGGACTTTTTTGAGTTTTAGTGCCCAGCCACCCTCTGGGTAAAGAAACTTTTTCTAATATTCAACCTAAAAGTCCCCTGACACAAGTTCAAGTCATTCCCTTGGGTCCTGTCACTCATCATCACAGAGAAGGAATCAGTGTCTGCCCCTCCTCTTTCCCCCATGTGGAACTTGTAAACTGCAATGAGGTCTCTCCTCAGTCTCCTCCAGGCTGAACAGAATAAGTGACTTCAGCCTCTCCTCGTACGGCTTCCCTTCAAGGCCCTTCACCATCTCGGTAGAACTCCTTTGGATGCTCTCTAACAGTTTAATCTTTCTTACACTCTGGTGCCCAGAACTGTCCCCAGCAGTGGAGGTGAGGCTGCCCCAGAGCAGAGTGGGACAATTCCCTCCCTTGCCCGGCTGGCGATGCTGTGCCTGATGCCCCCAGGACAGGTTGGCTCTCCTGGCTGCCGGGGCACTCCTGACTCATATTCAACTCTTTTCTAGTTAAATGGCAGTAGGAAGTGCTTCAAAATCATAACTTATAAAATCAGATTTGATCTAATTAAATGTAAGATCAGAAAATGTTCATTCATTCAGTATGGAAAATATTTTTTTTCGTGCGCTTATGTGTTCCATTTTAAGTTTTTTTTTAAAAATTGCTTTCTGAAGATATTTCAAAGTCCTCAGTTTTTGACACCTAGAGTTATGGGTGCTGGAGGTTGACAGCAACCTTATTAAGAACATATTTTAGTCTTTAAGTTAAGCAAAAGCCCTGTAATACCTCTCTACATCAATAGAACTTTTTTTGTCTGACTAAAACTTTAAGGTTAACATTCTTTTGTTGTTCTAAGATGTCTGTAAAATATGTTGTCGTAATAGACACACTACCTATTTCCTTATAAATCTCATATGTATGTAAAATACATTTCATTTTTACATAACCTTATATATATGTGATAAAGCTGGGCAACAGTGTAGATATTTTAAGGAAAATATTTTACTGAGTTCAGACAAGAGAGCTTTAAAACTGGATAACATGAACCCATTCAGTCTTAATAAACAAGGTATATAAATCAGAGTAACTCTAGCAACCATGTTATAGACAAATTGTTTATTAATTTGTGAAATCTGATGAACTTTGAAAAGTGAACATGAAACAAATAATTTTATTTATATAAGGTATTAGTTCATTTTCAGAAAATGCTTAGGATAATAAATAAACTACCTCAACTCCTATAAAAAGTTAAAATATATGAAGGTAGCAATAGATTTTGTAAAAGTTATCACTGTCTGTTTTGATATACAGTATATAAATGCCCTACTGTCATGTAGGTTACTCCTCTTTGTAAAAGATTTCTTGCATGAGACTGGAGTTGTATGCAAATTTTAGTAGAATTGTTACCATATATTCAAAAAGGTTTTGTTCATCTTGGTAAGTGAATAACTTCTCCTCTTCTAAGAGGAACTGGAAGATATATTTCTTCTGTATTGACTCTGTGGTCTTCCAAATTCCCTCACCAGTCCATTAAATTGAAAAACTTTACTTGAATTAGTACAGAATGATTTTAAAAAGAAAACCAGAAACTGATTGTAACCAAGGGATCCCTGATGTGAATACCAGATGTACAGTTTTCTTCAGAGATACTGACAGTATGCCCTGAGATGCTCTGATGGTGTCCCTCAGAGACCCGGCATGGAGCAGCAATGAGAGTGCAGAGGCCCTCTCCAGACTCTGATGGGGATGTTTTTGTAACTAATACACCATGGAAGATGAAGTGATGGAATGATTTTGAGGAAGTAGTAAACCAATACACTAAACTGATATTCAGAAGACAATCCAGTTGTCTGTCTGACAGCAAATAAAGGCAGCTGATAACTTTTCAGCATTCAAATAGTAGTCAATCAAAGGTACTACTAGTAGAACTAAGCAGTCTGCACTGCTGCTCCCACTTTTACTACAGAAGCTGTAGATTTGGTGCACAACCAAAGGGAAATCCAAATTTTTACCTTCTAAAGAGAGAAAAAAATATATAAGCTGTGATTGAAGGCAATGATTTAAATGAAATGTAGGGTTTTATTTAAAAAAAAATGTGTGTATAAGACCAGTTAAATACTATGCCAAACCTGATTAGTTGCCCTGTTTATATCCCTGGTAAAAAGTGAATTGTTATATGGATACCATATAAGGAACAAAAGTGTCATGTGTGTTTAACTGCATACAGATAATGCTCATCATTTTTGCCAAGCTTGAAATGAAGTACAGCCAGTTTTCAACATCTAATAAGATCTGACATACTAATTACGGGGTTGTTTTTGTTTTCCAGTTTTAATTTCAGGGCAATGGTAGTTCAAGCATAGATTTAACTAACTGCACTATTTTGGCAGATACTATTGCTCCTGTCACATCAATGTAATAAAACTGGGTCTTAATGAAACTGGAGACAACTTGAGCAGCAGTTCTGCACTTGATTTAGAAATGGTTTGAAAGTGAATGTAACAAAACCTGTTTTACTAGAGAAATGGGAACTTATCCATTTCTAGTATCTTATGCTTTTAACTCTCTATAACACTAGCACATTCCTTGATGTGGTGCTATGATGAAGATTACACCTAATTCCCTCC
Organism: Pomatostomus ruficeps; assembly: GCA_013400735.1. NCBI lineage: Eukaryota > Metazoa > Chordata > Aves > Passeriformes > Timaliidae > Pomatostomus > Pomatostomus ruficeps. The sequence continues at coordinate 8,363 of VYZT01053658.1, forward strand.
ATGCCAGGAAAAATGGAGCACTTCTTACTGGTACTCCAAGATGTATGACTTTGGTTCATAGTGACCGTCACATGGTTTAAAGCAGAGTAGAAAGGGATAAATGGCCACTATTGTGTGACCGAAAGGGAAAGTCTTCTGCAGCATAATTCAAGGGGGATTTGGCTCTTCCATTAATGTCCAAGTTGTATCTACTGTTGTCTAAGGTTCATTCTCTAAAAAGATAAAATAAAGCTCCTGAACATAATGAAACTGACATACCAGTAGTATCTCCCTACAACTAGATTTACATTCATCTCAACCTCTTTTTTCAAAGTAATTGAAAATTTATCTTTACTAAAACCAACCAAACAAAAAATGCAGATTTTGTCAAACTACGTCTTCATGGTAGAGTATGATTTCAGTATGAAAATTGTTTCAGTTCCACATTCACTCAAAGTAAAGCATCTGCTACTAAGTTTTGAAATCTTACTAGGTTACAATGACTTTTCATCAGGAAATGAAGATAAATAGCAAATATGCAGCTCAGATCTCTGAGAATAGCTCACTTGGTTCTGCTATGATTAAAAACTCTGTGACTAAGATTTCCACATGGCCTGGTTATTTCCTGCAGGTATGGGGGGTTTGTTTAGTGCTTTATTCAAATGTCCTGTGGAATGTTTAGGGTTGTATTGAATACTAGAACTTCTGTGGAATTTATGTGCCAGTTATGCACTTTTTCATTTAAACTCACCTGCAAGTACATGTTGTGCACATCCTGTAATTCTGGTTATCAGTTAAAATAGACTGGAGGACATATTGTCACACCAGCTCTTATCTGGATCCCATTGTTTGGTTTTCTTTCTGGTCAAACACCTAGAAGAGGTGTTCTATGGCCAGATCACGGCTTCACAGAGAGACTGAAGCTTGTCAAAACCATCAACTAGACCTATCAACTAGACCATCAACTAGACCATCAACTAGACCATCAACTAGAAAATAAGGATTTAAATCTAATTTAGATTTTCTTCCTGTCCTTTGTATGATAAATCTCATGATATGCGTATGCAGTCCAGACATGACAAGAATAAAAGTGGCATTCTTCAAGAGAGCTAGCAAAGGAAGACTATGTTTATTCTCTTTGGACCAGAGACAAAATATGACATAAGGGAATAATTTTGGAAGATCTGCTGTGCTTTGAACTAATAGCCTTTGGAACTAGGAAAGATGTTAAAGAAATAATCATATGATGTCAGTAACAATACATCTGAAATAATAACAAATTCTATAAGAACCTTTATTTTCTGAAAGCTTTGAGTCTCATAGCTATAAAATTTTTCTCATGTGATCAATTGTCATTGAAAATGTGTGAAAGAAACCTTAAAAATATAACTTGTAACTTCTTATCTCTGTTCTGTACTGAGCATAGAAAGAGAGAGCAATTAAAAAATATGTTCCATCACTGAAAATACATGGTTGGAATTTAAATTGGATTTCAAGATCAGGGGAAATAATGTCATAATGAGTGTTAGTATGCAAAAAGTCATAGAAAGTTAATGGACTTTAAAAACTGACACATTGTTCTAGAACACTCATTAACACATTCCTTGGCTTCATAATAGAAATAACTAAAGATAGATGCATTGCATTAATTAAAGGTAGAAGCTCCCAGCACAAAGATATATGTAGGGAATGACAGTGATAAACTATGAATTAAAAGAAGAAAATAGAGTTAATGTAAAAAAAAAAAAATTCTTGAATTAAATGTACCTTGATAAAACTCTTCTATTTAGGTTCAGAAGATTTTGATAGTTATTTTTTAAATCCTTTGAAATTTTCACTTCTGAAATGGAATGAGACAGTATTGAAGCTTTAAAAGTTTTTCAGTTATCCCTGAAACTCAGTTTGAAGGAAAAGGTGGCACCATATTAATGTATCTGCATATTTAATGACAGTGCTGCCCAAACTCAAGAGATTTCAATATTATACCTGAAAGAGAAAATTACTTAGCTGTAATTTTGCTCTTTAAAGGATGTCATTATACAGGTTCTCATTATCTAAGCTCAAAACTCCACCATGGGAGCTGGAAGGATTGTACCTGTTCTATTAATTTAATGGGAATAAATGGGCACTAAAAATCAAAAGTGTCAGTACCACCCTGATAATCTCGTTGATTAAGGAGTATTAATGAAAAAATTCAGGCTTCACAAGGCAACAATAAACAAATTATACAGCATTTGGGAGTGTTGTATCAATAAACTACAAATATATAACAAAGACACTTTAGATGCTCCTTTCCAAAAATTATGGTTATTTTCCTAATTGTAATAGGCCAAAAGAGAGGGAAATATAAACACATTTTTATCAGTAATCCTGCAAGTAACTTAGTTAATGATCTCACAGTCTATTAACAATCAAATTATGTTATACGTATAGAATTCTCTTCTAATAATAATCAAATTATGTGACACATGTAGAGTTCTCTATCACAAACAACTGCTATCTTCATAATGAATCCTCAGACTTGGTAGGAGCATGAAATACAACTCTGAATCAAAAAGAATAACACAAAAATTAAGTAATAAAAATACTCATAAAACCTATTAATATAAATAAAATTGCAAAAATATTTTATAGGCTTCTTGTTCTGCATTTTATGTAAATCAGAGAAAGCTTATTTCAGAAATCAAGTTTCCAAACTTACCACAGTGCTCCTACAAAGTGCAGCTCTGGTAAACAGAATGTGAACTGATCTTAGGAACTGAGTACAGGAGGTGATTACCACAGAAATTTATGTGAGATAGTTAAAATTGATTAAATGAACACAATTGTGTTATACCTGATAAAACTGTAAGAAAGGTTAGATGTTTCCTCCAGCTCTTCTACAATTCCTTTCTAATTCTGACCTTAAGCTCCATGCAGTTAACTTCCAACAGCTGAGACCCATTTCAATTCCATTCCACAGCTCATAGCCAAACTGAAAGGCAAACAGGCCCCTTAATTGTACTCAGGGATGTAGATGTCATGTGCATGAGAAACAAGCACAGTCATGTTATGAGCATAAATAAAGATTTTTGTGTTTAAAAAAAGTGTGAAACAGAGAGAAATAGATAATTGCATTGGATTTTATTGGTGACTTAAAGATAGACTATAGGATAATTCAGATAAGGACCTACTTGTAATCTGACATCTTCTAAAAAAAGGGAAAGATAAAAATTAAAGGGAACACATACACATGGTTTAAAACTGGGAAGGTCATGAAATAAAGATCCATAATTAAAAGAAAAGAGAGAAGTCAGCTAAATAGCCATGTCATGATTTACATTTAAATCTCCTTTCTATATGTCAAAATTACCTCCCACAAATGAAGATGTTTCAAATATATGTTACAGGAACTTAGTTTAAAATCAGATTAATCAGTGAAAATCTGGCTCACCAAATTCTGGTGCTGAAGAATGGAAACAGAGGGCCAATGTGAAATATAATAAAAAAAAGGACGGAATATGCCAAAGATCAGAAACATACATTTTGTCCCAGACTGTGACACCATCCTGTACTATTTAAAATACATAGGTAGTGTGAGAGTGTTTCTTACTTAGAAGTTTTAGAAGCAGATTTAGATCTGCGTATTCACCCACCCCTTCAGCAATTAAGTTGCTGATCATGCATCCTCCTTCCCTGGAAAGCAGCTAACGCTGCATTCATGAGGGATACATACTAATCACACAAGCAGAGATGTGTTTATTACTTCATAAAATTATGCTGGTATTTCTTATCCTTTACAAACTTGTTTTTCAGTCATCTGTCTTATTTCTACAGAAGGATTCTACTTCTCATTTTAACTAAGGAATTATATATCTCTAAGATGTATTTTTCCACTGTAAACAGAAGAAAACGATATGTGAATGAAAGAAACCAACCCAACAAATAAAAGTTCTTGGGTTTTTTACTATATAATTGTACGTTATAGGTTTGCAAAGCGTGGATAATTTGCCAAATTCAGTAATTCTTCTCAAGTTACCTGTATTTTGCAGCAATAATTCAGTATATGTTCCGATACACATAATTGAGAATATAATTTTTCATGCAGTAACACTCTGCAAGTGTAAACTCTCACCATCCTTCACTCTGCCAAGGAAGAAGCTGGAAGGTATTCCTACATTCTGTACAACCATCAACATCTAGGTCTTCCAGAAAGAGAACTATAATCTCTAAAGACTATAGCAAAGGAGGCATCATTGGAGAAATGCATAAAAGAGTGTTAATTCTTATTCAAATTTGTGGTTATTTTTGGCAGTTATCTGCAATAAAATTTTCCAAAAAGAAATTTTTATCACCATCTCATAGAGAAAGAACTGGCCAGGTGTAAAAATTTCCTATGATATGCTCCAAGAAAATGTGTTTGCAATACAGTGTTCTCATTGTCAGCTGTATGTTTCACAGAAAAAAAAATCTTGAAGAAAATAATTAGTGCAATGACTAGATATGGATTTTTGTCTGAAACGCATAAAAAACCTTCCCATAAATAGATTTGGCTAGTTAAAGGTATTTGATGTCTACAATAATAGCAGTTAGGTAGGAAACGAAGTAATCAGTTGTGGGTTTTTTGAAACAGTATGGTAATTTTAAAACAGACTATATAACTCAGTATTGCTGCCCACAATTGCAAAAGCTTGGCTACTATATCCATTGCTTAGGGTTCTGCTGGCAATTTATTTGCAATGGCCACATTCACATCTCGCAGCAGGATCCCCCTAGAAGGTCAGTCATGCATAAAGAGGTAAAGTATTCTCACAACGGGAGCACAATCTTTTGGAACAACTAGCAGATCTGCAGATTCTACTTGTTCAACCTTAATAGAGCCTCACAGCAGTAACTCTGTTTAACCAGCAGAGTTCAAAATCTGAAACCTTGTCATGGACAGAAATTGGCCACAGATTGCTTCTGAAACTGGCCCCACTACACAATAACCAATCAGTTCCTACCATGCTGCACTATTACCTTGATGACCCATTTAATAGCTGGATATTATAAGGTCCTTTTTGGTGTTGTGACAGTAAAAAAGGTCAAATGGGAGAGTAATTTGTACCCTTACAATTTTGGAAACGCGTCACTGGAAAGACTTTTGTAAGTGTATGATATGTTCATGTAAATATAGTTATAATAGTAACTAAAGGGAACTAAAATTTAAAAAAGTGATGTTGGAGACACTGCAAACATTTTAAACTCCTTTATTTGACATTATTCCATGCAAATATTAAAAGTGAATTAGCATTTTAAAAATATTTTTGATGAGATTGTCACGGTTCTTTTTTTGATTTGTTTGTTTTTGTTTTTGTTTTTTTAATGTACATCTATCTTAAATGAAGCAGCAAGATTCTGTTTTTCTCCTCTATTTGTTTCAGGTTTGTGCAATCTGAAACTGTGATTTGAACCAGGTTCCATTCATAGCTGACCAGGTACAGAAGGAAAAATTGAGGTCTCTGAAGTCCATTATCACTACTCAAAGATTACTTACAGCAACATAAATAATACATTACATTCCCTTCTAATTTCTAACAGAAAACTGCCTGTGTGACATAAAATCACATCTCAGAGACTGTTAAGTACAGAAATGGAAATGTGTTCATGGCTTATTTAGCAATATTTACAATGACTTCACCAGATGAAATAAGGTCTCAATCATTCTCATTTTACTATGATGAACAATATGTTCAATAAGTTGTATACGCCCTCCAAACATCATCAACAGCCTAAAGAGAAACAGAAAGGGTTTTTTAGCTGTGACAAAGATGTAAATTGTAAAGTCTGGCACTCTAAAGGACTACAGTGTCTGAAGGAGAGAATGCAGATGGGTAGTGTACAGTTTTTCTTGGGAGAGTGTTGAATACGAGGTGAAGCAGACTGGAAAAACAAGGCAAGCAGAAGGCATTGAGAAGAATCAAATTTGTTGCCTACCACAGTGGTCTTGGAAAAAATTTAAAGGACAGAACACACCTGAACCTAGATGAAGAAATTTTGTACAAAATAAAATTATTCATTTTCTCTTGAAGTGGTACATAGAAGGTAGGACCCACCTTAGTAATACTTCTTGGCATATATTAGAAGTGGTGGGTCTTTTTCCTTAATTACAGTGCAGGGAACTCTTACTGCTTGAAGAGTGACAGGTATCTAGAATGAAAGGTCTGCCCTATTAAATACATCTGGGGGAATGCTAGAGAAACTCAGTAATGCTACGGTTGATAAAGGGTTCAGCCATGAACATTCCATGCACAGCTTGCTGGGATATTCCTGCATACAGCAGCTATATTAAGTAATCTGGATCAATGCTGAGCAAAGATGGTGGTTCTGCAGATGCAACACCATGTAGCAATATTAACTGCTGTCCTGAAAGTAACATACCCAAGTCTGCAGTCAGGCTGTTCCATTTGTGCTTGCTTGAGCCCAGTAGTGTATCAATGGAAGCTTTTCAATTCTAGGGGTTTTTACTGGGTTTTGCTCTCTGCAAAATGTTCCATTGTGCAGTGCAGGTAGGTGTCTTTGATCCTGGATGAAGCTGACTAGTTAATCAAGTTGGGCAAAGTTCAGAAATTTGAAGATTCCTTCATTTTTATTCTCTGATTACGTTATTGTAAACTGCTTAATTCTGCTTTTGAGATTATTCTGCGTAAGAACACAGCAACTAATACTGATAAAAACATTATGCAAATATTTAAATTTTTAGGTAAGCATTTAAGTAAGTTTTTATATGTTAACTAAGTGAATACACTTTGTTGAAAACAAAGTGAATATTTAAAACCAAGATGTAATATGTGCATAGTACTTCAAAGTCTGTTGTTTCTATTTTCCCCCTTTGAATGTAAAAAATAAAACCAGAAAAATACAACCAAACTTCTGTAGATATAACTGTGTTAATGAACAGAAATATATACTCAATAAGCATGTTTAAGCATCCTAATTATACAAAATGATTGAAGATCAAATATAAAGTCTTAATGTAATTAGAACCATCTACAGATTGTTGAGGAAAAGAACATGAACAATTGCCCTAATTCTTTGCATGGTTTCATCTGTTTATGTTCCCATATTTAGGTAATTTCTGTGTCTCCATAAGCAGTTTTTACCCCAAAGAATTCACATCTTTTGGACACACATTGTTGTGGTTTTAGT